>JAPZVO010000081.1:0-103307 GCA_029962745.1 Echinometra lucunter
AAGAATGAATCCTGTTTGCCATCTGTGATTACATCTTACTAGTAGTTCTAGGTGAAACAAATTTATCACGAGATGTTGCAATTAAATACTGAAACATCAAGGGCCCAATTATTTTTGAGAGAAATGGTTGTAGAAGAGGAAAACACTCTTGACATATACGTGGACACTAAAACTTAAAAAAATTCAAGATAATACCATTGCCCATTTTAATTTTAGATTTATGTACAACTTATTGCCAACTCTTTCTAATTTAAAGAAATGGAATATGAGAAGTAGTGATATTTTGTGATGAATGTGACCAGACAGGAGACTTATTACATATGTTTGGTTTTGCTCGGAAGTTAAAAGTTTTGGAAGTATATAGAAGCATATATAAGAAGGTGCTCAGACCAAAATTTTAATTTGAACATCCAGTACGTTGTTTATGGTTTGCAAGAGACAAAGAAAGAAGAAATTAATTTGATACTGAACTACGCATTATTTTCGATTTTCAAGTGTATCAAGATTGAACTAGCTTCTACGAAAAAGATAAGATGCTCTGAAATGAAAACGATGTTTGCATATGTTTTGAAAAACCGATATGATGTTGAAAGATATAAAAGGAAAGAAAATGTATTTATGAAGCTGACGAAATGGAACATTATGTTGAACAACTTGTGAAATACACGTTTGTATTAATGTATTTTATTTCAATAAAGAAGAACCAGATTTGGTTTATAAAAAAAAAAAAAAAAATACGAAAAAAAAAAGTTGGTCTCGCGGGCCTTCGGTCTAGCGCGCCTTCCGGTCAGTGGGGCGGACCCCGGGGTAAACTTAACCACAGATAATAAGTCCTGACCCAATTTAAATTACCTATAGCGGGGTTCAAGCGCCCCCCCCCCCCCCCGGGAGGCAAGCTGTTCAATTTATGATTTATTATTTTCTTATCTAGTTCCAATCGTTATCGTACATACGGCTTATTGCACGGTATCATTGAAGTTTATAAGCGCTTTCACAAGCATTCGACAAGCAAAATTTTAATTTCTTGTCATTGTTTAAATATTGAAAATCCGGTAATATATATTAAGGTAAGAGAATAATTTTAATCTGATATCATTTAAGTGGGTAACATGTGATCAGGAAATGTATTTCGTCTTCAATGCCAGTTTTACAAGGGGGCATATTCTGTCAATGAGGGTGTCAGGATCAAAACCTGGGTTTTTGTTTACCTAAAGATTGGGTCACCAATCACCCCAAATCACATAACAACCTCACATACCCCAAGCATCTTTTTTTTAAGTGAAGAGAGCTATGATGTAGTCAAAGTACACATAAATAATTGCACTGGCACAACAATCATTCCGGTTTAAACTTGTTTACTACAACTATATCATTTCGTTTCCAATCAGATTTTCTTCATTGAAAATCTCAACAATCAATGCAACATGATTTCACATATAGAATAGAAGATATTGACTTTCAAATGACAACAAACAAAACAATTTACCTTTGATTTTATCGGTTGAGAATTTCAGTTTTGGAATGGGAAAAAAAATTAATATGGGATGGGAAAATATAGTTCGTCCGGACAATATTAAAGGGTCTATTAAATTAAAGGACTTCCCTGAATAATCCTGGATGCAGTCTAAATGATGTCGATGAAAATGGCGACAAGTTGACTGAAATAGCGGATATCCGTTTACCCTTGAAGACCGATGACGTAGACTGACGAATATCGAGGAACGCCGAAGATCTACGTAGACTGTCGAAGAATGGCGTCACCGAAGATTAGATGCTTTCGACCTGACGCATGACGTCGAGAAGAACTCAAGAAGAACTCAAGAAGAACTCAAGGTTGAAAATTCAGGATAAATCGTGGCTCAGGGCTGACAATAGCTGAAGGCGTCTAACGTAGCCCCAGAATATAATGGCTGACCATGGGTAACAGCTCCCTGACCAAAGGACCCACCATTGTGGGTAGGGAAACTCCAAAATTAACAAAAACTGAGGGTCATTTCTTCCTTGCTCCTCAATACACAACCTCTCTCAACGAGTAACAAAATGAAAGTCATCCTACTCTCTGTGCAGAGCAATTAGGTGCACTGTACAATCAATAGACCTTGGGCGGGTCTTGGAATGTCAAGTATTTATTCCACCTGTTACTAGAACCTGGAACCTACAACAAAAGGACCTGCAAGAGCTGAATACATTATAGCCCTTCCTAGTTAAAGTAACTAAATACATAGGATTTCATTATACAACTCAATTAGCAATACTGCCATCACAAGGCCAAAATGAGTAATTCGTCATTACTTTTTACATTTTATTTTTCTATGTAAAATAAACAAATTTTAGAATTTAGCTTTACCTAAATAAAAAAAAGACTTGCTTGTGACAAACTTCCCCTTCCTTTAAGACGAAAGCTATAATTCAAAAATTTAAGGACATCTGATTAGATAATCTGCACCTACGTTCTCTGTTCCCTTTATTACTTGAACGCTGTAGTCATATGCTTGCAAAGCCAGTGCCCAACGCAGAACTCTTGGATTCTTTAGTTGCGCTTTTGATAGGTAAGCCAGAGGGTAATGATCAGTTTGGTATTTGAATTTCTTGCCGTACAAAGAGTAGGAAAACTTCTTAACTGCCCATGCCAAAGCTAAGCATTCGCGCTCAACCACGGAATATCTCTGTTCGCGATCTAGCAGTTTACGACTTGCATAGTTGATTGGAAACAAGTCTCCATCTTGCTCTTGCATTAGGACAGCTCCTGTACCAATGTCTGATGCATCCGTTCTGACTACATACTCTTTGTTGCAATCGGGTAGTTGTAAGATCGGATACTTACATAATCTTTCCTGCAGCGTGCGGAAAGCATGTTCATGTATTTCCTCCCATCTTACCTTCTCAGGTTTTCTTTTCTTCGTCAGATCAGTCAGAGGGGCGTCTAGTACAGACATGTTAGGAATGAATTTCCTATAATATCCTACCAACCCCAAGAACGATCTCACCTCTTTCTTCGTTGTCGGTCTCGACATCGACATGACCTTCCCAAGCTTCTCTGGTGTCGGTTTCACTACACCTCTCTCTACAATGTGACCTAGAACTCCTACCGATCGACAACCAAGTCGACACTTACTCGGACGTGCGTCAGATGAGCTTCTCGTAATCGTTGGAAGACCCGTCGAAGATCGTCCACATGCTCTTCCCAAGTTTGACTATACACCAATATATCATCGATGTATTGAATGACACGCGGTAAACCTGTTAGCAATTTCCTCATCATTCGTGTAAATACTGCCGGAGCATTTACCATGCCAAAAGGTAACACTCTAAATTGATACATAATCTGTTCAGTGTTGGGTATTGGTTCATATCGATAACTGTCACAGTGTTTAGTCTGCGATAATCTACACAAAATCTTACCTTGCCATCTTTCTTTGGAACAAGAACCACTGGTGATGCGTAAGGTGATGTAGAAGGCTCTATTACTTTCATCTCCAGCATCTTGTTCACTTCCTCTCTTATGGTCTCCTTCATACTCTGTGGAACAGGATATGGTCTAGAACGAATTGGTTCATTAGTTTTTACCTGAACATTGTGTTGGGCAATGTTAGTATGGCCCGGCACATCGGTCAGTACATCAGCAAAATCACTGACCAAACCTACCACCTCTTCTCGTTCCACAGCATCGATTTCATCACTAATGTGTATATCATCATACCTTCAGTTTGAGTTACTGATGGACACTCGATAGACACTGATTCGTCATCACTTACTTGTTCCGATACTATACTGACTGAGTTAGCCTCCGTCAGTATTGACTCCCCACTGTCTCTCTCTACATATCTCTTTAGCAAGTTTGCATGATACGTTTTCTCCTTACCCTCGTACCTGAAGTTTGTAGTTGTGTTGAGCTACACGTCCAAGTACTTCAAATGGTCCCTGCCATTGCATTTGAAGTTTGTTTGAGCTAGTGGGTAACAACAGTAGTACTTTGTCACCCTTCTCAAACCTCCTATCCCTAGCTTTAACATCAAAGTGTTTCTTGTACCTTAGAGATGATTTCTCAAGTACATTCCTAGCTACCTCACAAGTAGATTCCAATCTATCCTTAAGATCTAAGACATATTGGTAAGTGGTCTTTACCTCTTCTTCAGGAATGTCCTCCGTCCATAATTCCCTAAGTATTGTCATAGGCCCTCTCACTACTCTACCGTACATTAGCTCAAAAGGTGAGTGACCAGTACTCTCATGTGGTACTTCCCGATATGAAAATAGCAAAGCGGGTAGATATCGATCCCAGTCTTTGGGTCTCTCTTGGCACATGCGCCGGAGCATTTGTTTGAGCGTCCCATTGAAACGCTCGCATGCGCCGTTCGCCATAGGATGATAAGGCGTGGTATAAAATTGTCTAATTCCTACCAAGCGCGCTGCTTCTTTCATGACGCCTGCAGTGAATTGAATGCCATTATCTGAAAGCATCTCATTCGGAAAGCCAAGTCTCGAAAATACTTCCATCAAACCTTCTGCTATGCGCTCTGCTTCTATCGAAGGGAGTGCAATCGCTTCAGCATAGCGAGTAGCCAGATCTACAAGTGTTAAGATGTAACGATTTCCCTTATCAGTAATTGGTTGAATCGGACCAATTAAGTCAACCGCTACGCGACGAAAGCATGTGTCAATCAGTTTAGGGGTTAATAGCGGAACCTTACCTATTCGTCCCTTCGGTGTTGTGCGTTGACATGAATCACACGATGCACAATACCTCTTCACATCAGACTGAATACCTGGCCAATAAAATTGAGACATTACCCTGTCCAAAGTCTTCTTGGTCTGTAAATGTCCAGCTAAAGGCATATAATGTGCAAGATGTAAAACAGAGTTACGAAGTGGCTTAGGTACTACTAATTGCTTGAACTCCTTACCATTTTCCACATGTGGTGACCTGTAACATCGATATAAGAGTGAGTTATCATAGAAGTAAGAAACTTCTCCCCCACTACCTACAGACTTACTTGTCCCACTATCTGCTAGTTTCTTTACCTTATCCAAAGTCGTATCCTGTTGCTGTTCCCTCAGCATCTCGTCTCTGGTTGCCGAGATCTCGATACCACCTGGTGTCTTCAGCTTTCTCCAAGGCTGCTCCTTCTTCTTCATCCCTCTAGTTTCTACACTAGCCCCTATTACCTCTTCCAACTCATTGACATAACCTCCATCCTCCAGGATGCCTTCATCTGCTCCTGTCTGCGTCTCTGCGTCGACACTATCTCCGAACTTCGGCCTTTTTGCCCCTTTAACATTTCCTATTATCAAATCATAAAGAGGGGTATCCATACAAAATGCCTTCACTTTCCCTGACAAGTATGGGGTACTCACATCTATAAATGCAGTAGGAATCCACCGAATGCTATGATCCATGAGCAAACACACCTGATACTCACCAGTCATCTGCGATTTTGGTACAAGATCAGTGCGTACTACTACAGCATTACATCCTGTATCTCTTAAGACACTTATAATCTTACCATTAACGTCACCATCGCATGTTGGCATATCTGATCCTAACTCATTATATGAACTATTCAACACAAATACCTCGTGCCCATACATGAGTTTCACAGTCTGAATTGCTTCTGCTTTATCAGCATTCAATTCCTGATGTTCAGACTCTGTACAAACACCTGCTACACAACTTCCACCCATTTGTTTACCCTTTCCTGAAGGAGATGGTTTGGGGTAACTCTTCATGGAATTAGAAGCATCCTTTCTTGATGGACACCTCGGTGAAATATGTCCTACCTTACCACATGTATGGCACTTAACGTCTGTGCTCCTATCTTTAGGCCTGCATTTCTGATCTTTAAGGCCCCCTCACACCTGACCGAATGTAGGCGAACGAAGGGTGACGAATGGGAAAATGCACGAAATGCACGCGAATTCAACGAATTCAAATAAAATTTCCGTCAAATCATGCGATTAGTAACTATTGTCAAAATTTTATCAACGAACGGTAAGCGAAGGATAAAAATGACATGCGAAGGATATCGATTTTTTTGGTTCACCTCTTTGAGTAAATTGCAGCCGAAGGCGAGCGAAGGGTTGATATAACCCAATAAGACGAACGAACAGTGAGCAATGGTTTGATATGGCGGGCGATTAGAAACGAAGACGAGGGAAAAGATCGGGCGTTTGTCATCGTGTTGCTTCGTTAAGGGTTCTTTCGAGATCGGTCCACTTTGGCCAAAGCCCGATGAGGAACTATGCGCGACAATAACACACGAACGATAAACGAACGATTACCGCAGACTAAATAAGAGATGCGAATTCAAACAGATGACCAACGATTTTTCAATTCGTCGGGAAATTTTCAACATGTTCAAAATTTCCGCTCGAATTTGAATAATCGCAGTTGTTAGTTCAGAAAGTGTACGAACCCAAACACGAAGGGTAAATATGATTTACTATCAGTTACCACTGAAAACGATTTTAAAAAAAATGCCTTTCGCCAGCCATCGCAAGGCATATTTCAGGCAATTCGGTTAGGTGTGAGGGGGCCTTTAATGCCGCGCACTTCGAAGTATAGCTCAGCATGTTTGACCAACTCCTGCACATCATGTGGGGTGTGATCACGGACAAATATCACTAACTCACGCGAGCAGCAAGCAAGCAATTGTTCTTGTATGCATAAATCCAAAAGCGCGTCAAAAGAACGATTACATTCTGAAAGCTCAGCCCATCGGTTAGCATAATGTGTTATGCGAGCTGCGAACTGAGAAAATGACTCGCCATCTTTTTGCTTTGCTTCACGAAAGCGTTTTCGAAAGCCTTCTGCGGTTAAAGTAAAATGCTGCAACAAAGCATGTTTAAGTGCGTCATATTCCTCTGCTTCATTGCAAGGCAAACGGGTATAACACTCTAAGGCTGTACCAGTCAGAAGATTTCCTAAAGCAGGGGCCCAAACTCCCTTTGGCCATTTACTAAGTGTGGCGTGTCTCTCAAAACGCGCGATATATGCATCCAAATCATCAGAGTTCGCGTCAAACGCTTGCATGCGAGGTAACGCGCTCTGAAAACCTTGTGCTTCGTAACTTTCCCTCCTACACTCAGCCAGTTTGAGATCTAACTGTTTCTGTTTAGTTATCTCCTCAGCAAGCCTTTGCAGTTCTTCCCTAACTTTTTGCTGTTCTTCCCTTACTTTTTGCTCTTCTTCCCTAACTTTTTGCTGTTCTTCCCTAGCTTTTTGGCGCTCATCCCTAGCTGCAATGGCTTCTAACCTATCAAGTTCCTTATCCCGTTCCTCACGAGCAAAAGTGAGCAACTTCTCACCCTGCACTCCAAATTCCTTTCCTAACTCAATAAACTTTGACAGATCCATGTTAAGAAAAGTGTTAACAGGATAAACTGATGCCAAAACGCAAGAACTTACTGTCAGGAGCAACAATACAAGTTCAATTCACTACTTGAACAATTTGACAATTTCACTTAGCACATACTTCTGTGTAAAATGACCACTTTCTACTCTTCACTGCGAGAACTATCTCGATTTTGAGTTCCCGGAAAGCCCCCAAATGTCAGGATCAAACCTGGGTTTTTGTTTACCTAAAGATTGGGTCACCAATCACCCCAAATCACATAAACAACCTCACATACCCCAAGCATCCTTTTTTAAAGTGAAGAGAGCTATGATGTCGTCAAAGTACACATAAGTAATTGCACTGCACAACAATCATTCCGGTTTAAACTTGTTTACTACAACTATATCATTTCGTTTCCAAATCAGATTTCTTTCAATGAAAATCTCAACAATCAATGCAACATGATTTCACATATAGAAGATATTGACTTTCAAATGACAAACAAACAAAACAATTTAACTTTGATTTTATCGGTTGAGAATTTCAGTTTTGGAATGGGAAAAAAATCAATATGGGATGGGAAAAATAATAGTTCGTCCGGACAATATTAAAGGGTCTATTAAATTAAAGGACTTCCCTGAATAATCCTGGATGAAACTCCAAAATTAACAAAAACTAAGGGTCATTTCTTCCTTGCTCCTCAAAACACAACCTCTCTCAACGAGTAACAAAATGAAAGTCATCCTACTCTCTGTGCAGAGCAATTAGGTGCACTGTACAATCAATAGACCTTGGGCGGGTCTTGGAATGTCAAGTATTTATTCCACCTGTTACTAGAACCTGGAACCTACAAAAAAAGGACCTGCAAGAGCTGAATACATTATAGCCCTTCCTAGTTAAAGTAACTAAATACATAGGATTTCATTATACAACTCAATTAGCAATACTGCCATCACAAGCCAAAGTGAGTAATTCGTCATTACTTTTTACATTTTATTTTTCTATGTAAAATAAACAAATTTTAGAATTTAGCTTTAGTGCTAAATAAAAAAAAAGACTTGCTTGTGACAGAGGGCCATTTTTTTGTATCGATCATCTTCAATCATGAGGTTACTATTGCTTATTCTGATTTTGATATATTTAGCTATCAGTGATTTGTCAATATCAAGTAACAAATAATTTTCCATTTTGTATTCTGATTTAAAGGTTTTATAGGTTTTTGATTTGGTAGAGTATTCAGTATTATTTTCATTTGTTAGATTGGCTTTCCAAGCTTTAATATACCTATCTTCTAGTTTGTTTAGTATAGCTTTCTTTAACCTGTTGATAGAAGATGTATTATGGTTTTGCCAGACATGGGAGAAACCTAGTATGTTCAGAAATGATTCCATATGTGTGCAGTAATTTATAAGGTTTTTACCCTCAATATAAGTTTGATTTACTAATTTACTTTCAGTGGAGTTTAAAGAGTGGTACCAGAAGCCGATGGTATTTTTAAAGATATTAGCGCGAGGGGGAAACGTCCAGTTTCGGCTAAGATGGCACTGTTCATGGCAGATCTGTTAGTACCAATGATAACTTTTAGAAATTTTAATTGTAGAGATTCGGGAAGGAATGTTTTGTAGCAATTTTCTAATTCTTTTGTCTCTCTTATTAAATATGCAAGCCCCCATATTTCAGAATTATAGAGAACAATTGGCTTAATACAGGTATCAAAAAGTTTTAAGTATGGTATTAGGGATATTCTGTCTTTGGGAAATATATTCCGTATGCTGAATACACCTTTCTTGGTTTTGTCAACTAAGCATCTAAGTGTTTGATATAGCGTGCGTAAATGTGCCCGATGGTTTAAAGATTATTCCAAGATATTTGTACTCGTTAGTTATTTCTATCTCCTTGTTATCAAATACAAATGAGTATTTATTCATTTTTCTTCCTGCTTTATTGAAAATCATTACTTTGTCTTTCCCGTATGGATTTCTAGCTTCCACTTTACACAGTATTCCTTTAATTTGTTTAGTGCTGTTTGAAGTCCGCATTCCTTTTCGGATATTATGACGAGATCATCTGCATATAGAAGACATGAATTTTTTCCTGCGGAATTGAATGTTACAGGGTGAAAATCATTACCAAAAGAATCTATAATATCATTTGTATATAAAGAAAAGAGGGTTGGGCTCAATACACATCCTTGTTTTACCCCTAACGAAGTAGGAAAAGATTGAGTTATTTTGTCTTGCAATTTGATGGAGAATCGTACACCATTATACATATTTTTAGTGATGTCGTAGAATAGTCCAGATATATTGCAGTTTTTTAAATTTAAAAGTAGGGCTTTTCTATTTACAATATCGAAAGCTTTGTGAAAATCTACAAAGCATACGTACAAATATTTCTTACTTTTAAACATTTTATCTACTAGTGTTTTCAGGGTGAATATATGGTCACTAGTTCTACTGCCCTTTCTAAAACCTATTTGATTGGGAGTTATTATATTGTTTTCTTCAGTGTACACTTGGAGCCTGTTGTAAAGTATTCTTGAAAATAATTTAGCAAGGCAGCTTGTTAAGGAGCTATACCTCTATAATTGGAGGGGTCATTACCGTCTCCTCCTTTGAATATTGGTTTTATGAGAATATCCCTCTAAATTTCTGGGTATATCCCTGTTTTTAAAAAAGCATTAAACATATCTACATAAGTATTGACATGCATGTTACCAGATGATATAATCGTTTCATTCAATAAATTGTAAATACCTCCTGGTTTTCTTCATTTAAGAGTTTTAATAGCTTCTAAGACTCTTCTTCTTTGGCAGTGATAATAGAATCAAGTTTTCCTGTATCAAAGGTTGTGTATTTAGCGTCTTTTTCTGAATTAAAGTTAAGATTGTATTCTTTGTTCATTAGCAGTTTGAAATGTTCGTACCAATCTTTTGCCGATATATTTACGAACGTATTATCTATATTTTTTATTTTATTCTGTCGACTAGAATCCAAAAAGATGTAGAGTCTCTGTTATCTAGAGAGAGCAACTTATCAAATATATGTTTTTTATGAGCTCTGTGATTTTTGCCTGTTATTTTGCGCAGCGTCTTTTGTTCACATAAAACCTTCAGCCTTAGTGCATTATTCCATGGTGTTTTTTTTTTAGATCTCTACATAGCTTCCTTATAAGACGTAGTTTGGTTCAACAGATAGGATCAAACCACGGTTTATCTTTTTTCTTGACCTTAACTCTCGATTTATGGTTGATGGGAACGCCTGCGGCGACCCTTAAAGTTTGCGTAAATGTTTCAATTATTTCGTTTATTTTTCTATTCATATCCATATTCTTATCATCATGATCATTAGCTTATATAGCTAATATATCAATCATATCAGATCAAAATTTTCTTTGGATATTTTTTAAATAAATTGATCTTCGATCATCCGTGACCATTTGCATGGCTGTAAACTACGTAGTTCCATGTCATTATGGGAGAACATTAGTGACTGAAGTGTTACAGTTATTAGGCAATGATCGGACAAAAGAGGGCAGAATACTTCAACCTCAAAGGCAAGGACTTTGCTAAGTAGTGAAGCACTGCATATACAGTAATAGACTATTGAAACACCTCTTGTATTGTACAGAGTTGCCCTTCCCTTTGTATCACCTAAGGTTCTTCCATTTAGTATGCGGAGTTGAGCAGATATGCATAGATCTAAAATTTGTTTTCCGTAATTATTCGTGTCTTGACGTATTGACAAATTTCTACGTTGGGGTGTCGTGTCTGCAGTGTATGCATTGGTAAAGAGTGTACTGATGGATCATTTGAATCAAATCTGATGTAATCATATTCTTCTTGACTGATATGGGTTAGGGATCCCGATTACTTCGCCTTTTCCACTCCATATTTCAATAATTCTTTCGAGGTTTTCAAGTATCTCTTTATCTATTCCTGTTCTTAGTGTGTATGTTGAATTGGCCGGTGGTATATATATCACACATAAATAAATATCATTTTTGAAGCCGAAAACTTTATGACATAGTTCCAGCCACATGTATTCGCTACAAGATTTATCAATAACAGTGATTCCCTTTACAAGGGATTGTCTTACAAGGACTCCTTGTGTAGAGTGGGAACTCAATACCCCCTTTAAAAAGAAAGAAGGAAAAAAGAGAGAGAGAGAAAGAAAGAAAGTCCAAACCAGGGATATGGGTGGTTATTAGGAAACGATTAAAACAGCACATAGGGTATAATATTATAATAGAACCAGACAATTTTCTGTTTGTCTCCCTCGGGAGTGACAGCGTCTGCGGAGGGTGTTTTCAAAAATACAATGATGCTTAATTCAACAGATTATTTTATTACTTTATCATTTGTGTTTGTTTAATTAATTCATTTTTTTGGGGGGGGGGGGGGGGTAGGAGAAATGGTTCATTTCAGTGTCCGTCGTTTCGCATTGGCAATAATTAACATAAATATAAATAAGTGTCACAAAATATATGACGCATACCTCTATGAACGGGCATATATAAGGATACTACTAGTATTTGTAATTTGAGCATAAATATCTTACCATTGTTGTTAGGTGTCGGAGGAAATATGACACATATCTCAAGATTTATACCAAAAGAATCAAAAGAACATATATCTCTATAACAAGAATATTCAGGAAAACTTTGCTCAAAGTGGTAATTTGAAAATGAATTTCTTGCAATTATGATTAGGTATAGGGGAAGAGACACATATCTCAAGATTCATACAAGAATATTCGACAATTAGTCACTAATTGTAATTTGAGCATCAACTACTTACAATGGCATTTAGGTGTCAGAGAAAATATAACACATAACTCTATGTCCATAGCAGATAATGCAAGAATTTTTTGTTAATATTTTTAATTCAAAAATCAATATCTCCGACCGTAATTTGTTGTGGGGGAGAAAATGTCATATATATCAATGTAGGGTTGTAAAATATTAAAGTTCATGCAGCAAACATAACATTCAGCATTCAGCAAACTCAAACGTTACAGGAACTCAGAAGATGAAAATAAAGAAGCAGGCTGTAGTCTGCTGTGTCTCTGCTATCTATCTGTCTGTGTGTTTAATCTCATAAAAATGCTCTTTTATAACATAAGGCTGCTTGGCCCACATCAAATTTGTAACCAAAGAAACATAACATAATAAATATTCAAACATACTAAACCAATGAACACAGAGAAAATGGAAGGATCCAACTAAAATGTAACAACCTAATTCAACAACAGAACCAATCAGAAATAACTAGGATGAAGATGAGTCAATGACTGGGTGATTATGGAATGAAGAATGTTCAACAAAAGAACCAGATGTGTGGATGGAATGAATGGACACATCTGAATAGGAAAGGAATGAAGGTGACGAGAGAAGTAGGGCAGAGGCTGATGAGGAGAATGACAACACAGCATCTATTGAAACTTGAACTTAAATGAACTAATTCCAACTGAAGAACAGAAAAGGAATGTGAACAAGGTTGATTCAAAATGACAAAATAGGCACCCTACATCAAGATTAATGAAAAGAATAAATTCAATAGGGCTTCAGTATTTGTAATGTGAGAATTAACTACTTACAATTGCAATTAGGTGTCAAAGAAAATATGACACATATCTCTAAATTCATGGAACACAATTCAAGAGAATTTTGAAAATACTAAACATGTCATTCGAAGCTCAATTTCTCCAATTGTAATTATGTTTCGCAGGAAATAAGACAAATTCCAAGATTCATAAATGAATACATATTCATATATACATAATTATATACATATTATCAAGTGTCGGAAAAAAAGACACCTCTCAGGATTCAAAAATTGATATTTCGAAAATAAGAAGACCCAAAAGGCGGGAGTTGAGTACTGAGAAGGGATTCGCCGATGCAGAGGGATCATTGTCGCCGATGACTGGGTTGGCATCAAGATCGTTGCTGTAATTCAAGATGGTTGCACTGCTAGTCGCCCTTCCGGGAGTACTTGGAATACTTGGATGGGTGATGCCAATGGATCCATCCCCTCTATCATTTATGTTGGATCGTCGCACAGTGGGCCAGGATAGCTCCAAAGTGCGCCAAAATTCATATTCACTCAGTTTTGATCTAATATTATGGTTAAAGGATGGGTGTAAGGGTAATCAGACACGTAGAATCCAATGAAAAAAATTTCAAACACATGTGACGTCATTAAAACACTGATTTCTGATTGACTGCCGAAATCATTGAGAGCTTATGTCTCTATGAGCCATTCGAAGTTCTTTTAAATAAACTTTGCACATTATGTCATTGCTTTTCCCCTCTACATATCTCAGTATAATGTACAGAAGGTCTTTTATAGGTATGAATGTACAAAGTAATTCTTCAGGTATCATGGAGTTAACGAACACATGATATTGACCGATGAAGTCCATGCATTCTTTTAGTCCATTTTTCGTAGGCCTATTGTTCATAACGTTAGAAGAATGCATTATTTCGAAGAGTCTTCGAAATTATTTCCGAATAATTACCTAGAAGAGGAATATATGAAGACAGATAGATGGATAGATGGATAGATAGATAGACAGATAGAAAGATATGAATGTGTGTAAATCACAGGAGTAAATAGATTGATGAATATGAGACAGATGGACGGATAAACAGAAAGATACCTATAGATATGTGGATGAATAGGATATAGAGAGATAGATAGAGGAATACTATACGGATATGGATGGATGGATAGATAGAGAAGGATACGTGTAGATAGATAGGTTGATGAAAGATAAATCGATCGAATCGATCAATCATGAGCTCAACACCTTGAACCATGTGTTTTCTTTTAAATGCTACTGGAATGATAACAGATTAGGAAAAGGGAAAATGAAGGTAAATAATTACGCAACTAAGAAAGGGTTTCAGTTGTATGAAAAATTGCATGAAATAAATATTATGAAATAATTAATAAGTTTTAGGAATTCATACCGTGTGCATGGTGTGAATCGTCATCTTTTAGCTGTGAAGTGTAGAATCGAAATCATGTACCATACATATATCGCAGGGGAAAGTTTTTTAGCTTGTAGTTAGTACACCTTAACCCTTGGAAGAGGGGGTTTTCAGCAGCTAAATCAAGTCCTATGATAGTATTATAAATCTTGTTTACTTCTTATTGAGTTTATGGGACCTTGCCGTGTAAACAGTACCACTATAGAAAGCGTCTGGCCAACTCGGTTTCATTAGGTTACACTATGGCGCAATTTCTTTTGCATATTGTGCTTGCCCAACGTACAAACAAAGCGCGCCATGTTGTTAACTATACGGCATCGCGTGTAAAGAGCAGAGTAAAGAGTCATGCGCGCCCCCATGCGCCGCTGTATAATGACGGAGAATCCTTCAGCAGCCGCGCGGCTCAAAATAACCTGATTTCCCGCGGAATTCCGGGTAATGTGCCAGGGAAAATCGGCTCTAACATAAAAAGTGGCAGAAGGTGGCAGCCAAATTTGATATCAACTTAAAGCTGAGACATCAGGGAAAACGCTGGTGATAAAATTGATTTGGAAATCCGTGGAAATCTAAACGTTTCTTATGGATTTATGAAAAACACGGAAAATCAGTCTATTTTGTACGATAACTACCCAATTATATTCACGAAGATTGTGTTTCAATCCATTTTAACCCATTCATACAGTCAAATGAACTATCAAAAATATGTGGGAGCAATTTTAGATCGATAAGTTTAAAACTACATGTTTAAATAACTTATTTATCAAATTGGTCACTATTTGCACTGAAACGCATTTATGTCGAGTTTTGCGGTTTGAAGTAGGAAATTCGCACCCTTAATGTTCATACCGGAGTTAGATATTTTACTGAGGTATTCTTCAAAGTATTGTCTTTCAATAGGGCATGACAAAAATTGAAAAAATCAAATTGCCCAAAATGACTTTTGGCGCACTTTTGTTTCGCCCTGGCCCACTGTGCGTCGGCGCTCACAGTTTCAGTTCTATTATAGATTCAGTTTGTAGGTCGTTATCCGGTCTGAGATTGGCAGATTCATCAGCCTCCGTGTTTTACCAATGCGTATCATCCGTACTGAATTTAGCGGAATGACGAGCTTGCGCATGCGTATCTTCGAGACTGAGATTGGTTGATTGTTCGGCCTTCTCAGAGTCCGAGGGATGCCCGATTATGGCATCGGAAACGAGACTGATTGACTGCTCAACAATCACCGTGCGTTGATCATGCGTGTCTCCCTTGCTGACCATGACGTCATTAGTTGACCAGGAGTTAATTAGATCCTTACAGAGGGTAAATTCTTCCTCGCACCAGCTTTGGTATGACTTTCCCTGTATAAGGATTTTACCAGTTGTTAAGTAGACAATGACACGATACAATGCATCCCCATCGTCATTATTTTCGTAGGCAACAAACTCTGCCTTGCTTGAGTCACTCTTGCTCCTCTCTGCTTTTAGATCTTTTCTCGATAAAAGCCTCAGACCAAAAGCTGAGATCCAGTAGTATGGATTCTATTAGGAGATGTAGCAAAGCAAGTGCTGTTCGCATTTTTCTTGTATAGGTTTAGATCTATGTTTTCAAATGGAATAGGCTTTCCTGATGTACTCTTTTGTTTAGCTTTGTATTTACCATCAACCACGTATCTCTGCTTGAGTTCTTTGACTTCGAGTTCGGAGGACGCCATATTCCCCTGTTTAGTCGCAATAGATATGCCAGTTTTGTTTCCCAATGAACTAAACAGTAAAAGTTCAGATCAGTTTGCACACGTACATGTATCACTGATGGTTATGAAGACATTCGCTGGACAATATGGAAACGGAGATCTGCGTTCCAAAGTGCATTATAAGACACATATGTCTGTCCCGGATAAAGCAAGTTGTTCCCAGGGGCGTCGCTAGACTTTTTTGAATGGGGAGGGGGGGGGGGGGGCTGTAAAGGCCAGATTGCCGACAAACAATGCCACCGATTGCCGACGACCAACATCGATAAATGAACCGTATACAGCTCATGAGGCATGTTCAATTGTGTGCCTTTATCATATTCCTTTTGAATCATATTTGTTCACCTCACTTGCCGAGTGTGTTTGTTTTCCGAAAACATCCTGCATCTAATTGTAATACGAGAGAGCGCAGCGAGCGAGGAAAATATACACTCTCTTTCGTACAAGTGATAGTTCTTCATCAAACTACGTGATGAGCTTAAAGATATCTAAATTCTATATTGGGTCACCTCTCTTGCCTGATTCATTCGCTTGCAAAGACCATCCTAAATCTTGATATTATACAAGCGAGTGCAGTGAGAGTGGAAAAAAAAAATATTTTTCATGGTAGAAGTGATGACAATTCTTTATCCAAATACACGATGGTATTAACTATGAGATATCTTACTTACACAGGTACATTTGGTCACCTCACTAGCCGATTCCCAAATCCATCTTGTATCTGAATATTGTACGAGCGAGCGTAGCGAGCGAGGAAAATACTCCTTTTCAGGATAAAAAAAAGAAAGTTCTTCATCAAAAGACATGATAGGCCTTAATTTAAGATATTTTGATATATTTGGTCACCTCTATAACTAATTTATTGCTTTCAAAGACCATCCTGTATCTATGTGTTATAAGAGCGAGGAAAAAGATATCTAAATTACACATTTGTGTTTATCTCATTTGCCGAATGTTGTGTTCATCTCATTTGCCGAATGTGTTTGCGTTCCGAAAACATCCAGTATCTGAGAATAATACGAGCGAGGAAAAATATATATAGTCTTTTTTTATGGTAGAAGTGATAATTCTTCATCAAAATACGTGATGGGTATAACGATATCTAAATTACGTATTTGTTCATCTCACTAGGCGAATGTGTTTGCCTTCCGAAAACATGATGTATCTAATTATAATACGATCGAGCGGAGCGAGCGAGGAAAAATATACACTCTCTTTCGTGGTACCAGTTATTTCGTCG
This sequence comes from Echinometra lucunter, assembly GCA_029962745.1. Taxonomy (NCBI): domain Eukaryota; kingdom Metazoa; phylum Echinodermata; class Echinoidea; order Camarodonta; family Echinometridae; genus Echinometra; species Echinometra lucunter. Next base: position 17,300 of record JAPZVO010000081.1, read on the forward strand.
CCAATGCACAAGCAAATAAGCCGAATATGATTTTATTTGGGAACCTTTCTCCTCTTTTTATTTCCTTCTTCCTCTTCCCTCTCCTTTCTTTCTCTCTCTCCCCTTCTCTTTTTCTTCTTTTTTGCCCACAGCGATTGCGAATTTCCAGACAAGAATTTTGAATGGGGGTGTCACCCCCCTCACACCCCCTCCCTCTAGCGACTCCCATGGATGTTCCTACCACTCCCAACACTGTAACGTCTTCAGCCTACCATCCATAACACCAGGGGACTTTAGTAGGAACATAGCAAATAAAACAATTTTGCCTGTCCTACCTGATAAGAAGGAAAAGACTTTTTTAGTTCGATGGTTTCAAGGCTCCTAAGCATCTTTAGTATCATTAGGGGCTGCCCAGGATTTATCCATGATTTTCACTGCAGATCCCAGCAAAACCAAATTATTCTGGAGTATTATTTTTGCACAATGTTATTTCATGGTCACCGTTTCATGAAAGTTGTCAGCACTGACAAGTTGTCATTCTCTGACAATTTCAGTAAAATCCTTAGTTTTGATTGGCTGGGAAGCACTGGTCCCTGACTGTAACTATGGTAATTGTTGGAGAATGACAACTTGTCAGCGGTGACAACTTTCATTAAAAATGGTGCCATGATATACTTTAAAGAAAACCTTGATTTCTGGTCATGCAATTACATTACAAAAGAATCTGTTCCAAAGCATTTGGAAAGGGTTTACTAAATAGTAACGAAAATTTGATGTATTCCCTATTACCCTGAGGTGTTAAAATCATCCCATTGATAAGAAATGAACATCCCTTGTTGAAAACACATTTCTGCACTCAGAAAAGGGCCTACGGGACTACAAGCAAATGTACAGGTCGAATGCTCAAAGCTAATTCTTGTGATATTTTTAATATGAGGGCATTAGAAGAGTAATTCTATCCTGAGGACATTTCTCTTGTGTGATTATGAGGTATTGCAAACTTTTATACTTAAGCTATCAGTGGCATTGTGTTGTTAAAAAAAACTTTTGATTCTTGAATCAGTATTTGATCAAATTTTATGTTTCTGTGATTCATACAGATTTTGAGTACTTTTCATTTGGTTAGGATGTAAAAAAAAAAAAAAATCCTTTTTGATTTATTTGCTTGGAATTCTTTTTTAAATCACTTATTGTTTTGAAAATATTTCAGATATTGCCGAAAGATCTTGGGAATAACGGAACCCAATTTTTTTTTTCAAATATTTTTATATTCCTTTTTTTAATGTATATATGTGTAGAACAGGGACTCAGTATTGTTGCCTGGCTGGTAGGAGGGCGGTAACACGTGCATGTGTGCGCGATCTTATACTGCTTTCACACCTAGGTACGGTCGCTGGGTACGATCGCTGCGACCGTACCCAGCGACCGATCGGACGTGCTTTCACACCTCCGTCAAAATTTGGTCAGGCCCAGAGCGATCGGTCGCTGTATAGCTGACCTAGCCGGAAGCGGAAGTAGAGATAGTGCGTAGGCATGTTTTGGGGGTCATTGCATTTCGATCGGTCGCTGAGTACGATGTGCTTTCACATCAAGCTTGCATCGGTCGCGATCGGTCGCTGAAGTACCTCAGCGACCATACTCAGCGACCGATCGTTTTTGACCAAAACGATCGGTCGCAGCGACCGTACCTTGGTGTGAAAGCAGTATTAGATTCCCTCTCCCCCCTCCCCCCCCCCCCCCCTTCGTCTGGCAGAAAGGCAGAAGCTCGAGCGCGCGCTACAGGGAAGGTAGCGTGTTCGCGCGCGTTACCGCCCTTCTGCCAGCCAGGCGACAGCTTTCACACCAAGGTACCGTCGCTGGGTACGGTCGCAGAGACCGTTTGAGAATGGGGAATTGCAGCTTTGTCCAGCCCAAAGACCTTTGGGGAGTGATAAGAAAATAATTCCTCCAATATACACGTATTGAGAATTTTCCTTCCCTTTCCAGTCTGTCAGGAATTTTATTCCCTTCTTAATTTTAATTGAGATTGGCTAGTACTTGGACATTTCTCTTTCATATAAAGGTTTGTAATATACAAACTTCAGTTTGAATGAAGAAAGAAAGACAAATACTGTAATGACTGATGCCAAAAAGATCTATCTTGGCAGAAGGTCTCTGTATTATAATTTTGTGATTTCCAAAATTGATCATGTCATGATTACTTTGTAGGATTAAAAGTCATCTTTTATATTTCTAAAATGTGTTTCATTTAGTTTTATTTTTTGCGCATTATGTATGGACATTGTATATATACATGCATACACATAAATTTTATTCCTGCTATATTTATGAAGTCAATACAATTCATTTTCAGTCTGGAGTCAAATTTTTAAACAAAAATTAATGAAAATGAAAGATTCCTTTATATCCATCTTTATTTTAAAGGAGAAGAAGAAAAGCAACATAGATGGCCGACTTATGTTCTAGAGTACAAAGTGCTCAAATTGTGTTAATTCCTTTTAGCGAAAATATGCCGAGATCCCCAGAACATGCATTGATCTCTTTTTTTTTTTCGTTACAGGTAAAAAATATCAAAGACAATCATTCTTTCAAATTTTTCTCTTTGTTTCTATCTTTCTCCATTTCTATCTCTCTCTATCTCTTTCTCTCTCTTCCCTTCTCTTTTGCCCTCTCACTCTTTTTATATCTCTCTTCTGTCTCTTTGATGTGAAATGGGAATACATAGTAATTTTTTCCATATTATGTAGTATGGTTGAAGTCTCATCTAGTTTTTATTTGTTGAAAGAGAAATAACGCCTCTCGTATAGAACTTCCTATGTAATAATCCTCATTCCTCATAAAAGATCATACAAGTGAAGTGTTCTTTCATCTATGCAGATCGGTAGCCCTTAGTCATATTATTGCGGGATAGTATAGACATTGTGCAATTAAAGATTGAATACAAAAGACTGTGGTGTCTTTTGGCAGTAGAGGGCGGCAACGCAAAGAACTTGCTTTCGGCCAAAACATTATTTGCCACGTCGATTTCTGTTTTGATTTGATGTAATTTTGATGAGGATTATGATGATGCTTTTTCTATAATAATGATGAGGACAAGGGTGATGATGATGGCAACGATAATGATGATGGGGATTATGATGATGATGATGATGATGATAATGATACTGATGATGGTGATGATGACGACGGTTAGGATGATGGTGATGATCATGGTGATAGTGGTGGTGGTGGTGATGATGATGATGATGAGGGTTAGGATGATGGTGATGATCATAGTGATGGTGGTGGTGGTGGTGATGATAATGATGATGATGATTATGGTGATGGTGACAGTCAAGATCAGGGCCGTAGGCAGAAGTTTTTTCCTGGGGGCAAGACGCGTAAAAATTTTCGAAGAAACTCAAAAGTGAGGGAGCAAAGAGACCAAGCTGGTCACAAGGGCGCCTTTACATTTTTAAATGTGAAATTGATTTGGGGCAGTTTTTCGTGGATTTTATAAAAACCTTTCAGTGAAAAAATGTGAGTTTTCAAAATTTCTGGGGGGCAGCTGCCCTGCCCCCGCTGCGTATGGCCATGAACGTTAATTAATTCATGCATTTGTGACTGTCAAAGCCATCTCAGTAACATTCTGTACATATTTCTCAAGTTTGATCTTACGAGGTCTGCCGGTAAATAGATTTGAAATAAGCTGTACGTAGGTACATGTGCAGAAATAATAAATCGCTTAAATCATGGAAAATCAATGTGCAGTTCTTCTTAACAGTTTGAATTCACTGATCTATGTGTTTTATCTCGAAAATTGTATGAATATTACAAGACAGAGGTATTTCAATGGAATGTTTGAGATTTATAAACCTGTTCCCTTCCCCCCCCCCCCCCCCCCCATTTTTTCTCTTAGTTTTCCAGAAGTATGATGCACGGATCTTAGGAAGATCATGTCCATCTCGTTGTTAAATAAGATAATACGCGTGTGTGTGCGAGCGTGCGAATCAGTATCTCAAAAATTAACATGTTCTCAGGTTTGCTGCACCCCTAGCAGTGTTCTGAATCAAAGACATATTCTGCAAGAGCACACCAGCCAAACAAAACCGAAATGAGAGTGTCTGCTCCTTGGTCAGGACTGAACATGCTTACGCAATCGTTATTGTCAAAACATCTGTTTTCGTTAAGCTGCACATCCCAGCTAGCGCATAATGTTTTTATAACATTTCCAAAAGGTCTCGGAAATGTTTTCCAAATAATGTTTTTGATAACGTTTTGATAACACTAATACCACATTATATTCCTTATGTTTAACATTTTTATGATGTTTTGTCCAAAATGTTTTAATAGTAACATTTTTCAAACCTTTTCTCGATGTTTTTGAAATAGCGTAATGTTTCCAAGATAGCAAAACATTTTAATAACATCTTCAGAATGTTAGTGTAAAAATGTTACATGAAAATGTTTTCTCGATAATCACAAGACCATACATTTTACCATTTTAAAAATGTTTTCCTAACCTTTAGCAAACATTATTATGATATTATTATGATTCTTTCTATATATTCTTTTTTTTAAAGGAGCCTATATTTTACAAACCTTGCTTTTGTTTGGCTCATTCATATTTCACTCTCGATTAATACTGCATGTACTTATATTTGTATGGGATGCCTACCTTCTTCTATTCATTTCTTTTTCTGAATTTACTATTTCTTTTGTACCTCTTATATTGCTTGTTTGTATACTTTCTATAAGCTCTCAAAACACTGTCAAATATTGTAAATGTATGGAAATTTGTGAAATATGAAACAATAAACTGATATAACTGATATAACTGATGATGTTTTGTTGTGCTTGCTGGGATGATCAGAAGGCAGTAGCAATTATTGTCTTATGTAAATTAAACATCGCGGCGGAACTGGTACTTCAAAGGGCTTATGACCATCGGTATTCCATTCATAATAATTCTATGATGAAACATATATACGCACACACCCTCACACGGCCACAAAACCCAAGATAACTTGTAAAGTGGTACAGCGCCACCCGTTGTGAAGCATAACAAAAATGAGAAATGGAAACTATAAGAAGAAAAAACAATATAACAAACACTTTCCACTTATACGAGGCTTTAGCTGGTAGACTACCCCTCCTTTTTTACCAATTACCGCTTTTTCGATAGTTTAACAAATAATTGATATATATCATTTGCAAAAGACCGCCTGGGAATTTGTGGATACACTACAGTGCATGTATCAACAAAAACGTTACACTTTTGAAAAAAATATAATAATCATATTCCAAAATATTTCGAAGAGTTTTTCATGTTGATAGGTGTCCAGTAGTCTTATCTATCAAGTGCCATTAACAACAACAACAAAAAAAATTAAGTCATGCTTGGCGGAACTATGACTGTTTTTGTTCAGAGTCTGAAAAATGATTTGCGCCAAATATACAGAAGAGGGACAGTTAAACCATAGTCTAAATAAGTACTCCCATTCAAAGAAAATTATCTTTGCCACAGAGTTGCCCGACTGCCTGACAGGCTGATTGACTGATCAATTGTTTGGGCATTTTATTTGTCCATAATTTTATCAATCAATGATTGATTGGCTGTTGATGAAATGATTACCTTATTGAGTGACTGGTGGATTGAGTGACTGAATGGTTGAATGATAGATTGTTTGAGCATTTTATTTATCAATAACTTGATCAATCAATTATTGATTGATTGGCTATTGATTAAAAAGCTTATTGACTTGTTGACTGACTGACTGACTGACTGACTGACTGACTGGCTGAATGGTTTGATGACTGATTGATGCATTGACTGATTGATCTATCAGTTGTGCCTCTTAAAAAGAGACTATTAAACGAGTAGTCCGAATAAGTACTCTTTGCATGACATTACGATAAAGTTTTGATAGTCTAGGAAGCTTGAATCAATTTTCTATCGTAATTTTAATGATTTCACTGCTTCATGCCGGGGTGAGAACTTAAGTGCAAAATAACATCAAGATCTTTAAAGAACACATTTCACAAACGCATGCCAGTCATTCAGTCAAGAATAAAAATACCAAATTAATAACACTTCATATCATTCAATCATTCAGTCAGTCATTCATTAATGAATCAAAAAATCAATCAACAATCAGCCCATTAATACATTAACCGAAAGATAAATCAGTCAATGCATCATGCAGTCAGTCATTCAACCATTCAGCCAACCAGTCAGTCAATCAACCAGCCAGGCAATAAGGTAATCATTTAGTCAACAGCCCATCAATTACTGATTGATCAAATCATTCACAAATAAATGCCCAAACAATTGATGAGTCAGTCAACCTGTCAGGCATTCGGGCAACTCTGTGGTAAAGAGCTATTTCTTTGAATGGGAGACACTGGTGTAGCCAGGAATTTTCAACAGGGGGGGGGGGGGGGCAAGGCGAGGGTGTGGGTATCCCCCATCCCCCTCCCACGCTAGGGAGATCTTTGAAAATTCGTGCATGAAAATGGCATTCCTGCACACTAAAATTCAGGATTAGAGGTAACTTATATGAGAAGTGTCAGGGGGGGGGGGGGGCAAGCGAGGAAACGAAGCGAGCGAGCGCAAGGAGGCTGTGTGAGGGGGGTATCCCCCGCAATGTAGGGAGATTTTAAAAATTCGTGCATGAAAATGACTTTTTTTCTGCACACTAAAATTCAGTACTATGTAACTTATATGAGAAGTGGCATATTTACGTATTACTTTCATTTCGAAGAGTAGGAGTAGGGTAAGTTATGTGAAATGGACTCGATGACAGTTTTTTTAAAATCATTTTAATCAACGAGGGGGGGGGGGGCATGGCCCCCTTTTGCCCCCCCCCCCTTAGGTACGCCAGTGATGGGAGTACTTGTTTAGACTGCTGGTTTAATTGTCAATCTTCTTTCAATTTGGCGCAAATCATTTTTCACAATCTGAACATAAACAGTCGGTGTTCGGCCAAACGTGAATTAAAATGTGTTTTGGGAGTGGCACTTGATAGATGAGCCCACTGGGCATCTATCAACATGAAAAACTCTTCGAAATATTTTTGAAATATAATTTTAGAATCTTTTCAAAAGTGTAATTTTTTATTGATACACCCTGTATATTTCACTGATTGGGAATACATTCTTGTGTCTCACTGAATTATTACATATTATTAACACTTTTACTACAGTGATCATTAGCGCAAGAGTAATGTATAAGCCTACATGAATGAGTTGAAAATAAATATATGTCTGAAAAATGAATGTGCTTGTTTCTCTTTAAATTATTGAATTTTTGAAGCGTGGTCTGAAACTTTTGCAAATGATGTTTTTTGATACCATTTAATAAATTACTCTCTCTCTAAAATGCATGATTCATGGCTTGGAAAGATTCTCTTGTTTTAATTTTACGTATGGAGTCATCAAGTTATGACATCTCAAGAAGAATTTAATGAATTTTCCAATCTGTCCCTTATCACTTTTCAAAAGCAAGAATTTAAAGAGGCTCTGTCGTGGGTTTTCATGGGGAATTTGACACCATGGGCGATATACCCAGTAACGGATGTTGTCCAGCACTATGAGTTTTATGACCAACATACCTTATGTAATGCTCTATAAATACACCATTTGCCCCATATATGGCAAAGTCAGTATCTCACTTTCCCTGGCCCGAGAATGCCCGAAGCAGGCCGAAGAATTTTTAAGGTGGGACACCTTGTTTTGCTATGCTCCAGAAACGTAGCTCTATTACAGGTATTACCAGTGGTTTTCACAAAGTCTGATGTCAGCAAATTATGATTAACTCCCCATAAAAAAAAACCCGCGACAAAGCCTCTTTAATGTGCATCACTTCATGACGTGCATTAATAGTTTCTAAATATGAAAATTGTCTTAGAGTGGAAAGCAGGTACATACAGCTTGGCACATATGCATTTACGAAAGTTCTTTGAAAGTGAGAACAAAGGGAGTCTTAAAAGGGGAGGGATGGGGCGTGATACCCCTCCCCCGCAAAATTTGTGTCGGCAATTGCACCACGTCTGTCGGCAAATAAAGGAAAGGAAATGAACAGAAGGTAATAGGAGGGAAATATATAAGAAGGACCAGAAAGGAAAGGAAAAAGAAAAAGAAAGAGGACGGAAAGGAAAAATGAAAATAAAAAAAGGAAAGAGAAAGAAAAAGGAAGAAGGACAGAGAAATTAACAAATGTTTCTCCCCCAAAAAATGTGAGCTACAAAGAATGGAGATACCGTGGATTATAGAACCTGTTTTCAGTGTGGAAAATCCCACTTTCTCTCTTTCTTTCTCTCTCTCTCTCTCCTCATAAAATCCAAAGTGGAATATCGTATATATCCACCGTGATAAAATCTAGAAACAGCCGCAATGGTTTAGGGCAGCATGAAGCACCCTCTTATTCCACCATCAAGAAGCACATATTTAAACAGCAAGGTGCCAGATTATCTTTCACATTTAGAATAAAAGGTTCAATTTCATAGTAAATGCAACAGTGGCAGCATCTTTTGTGGTGCAGTCTTGCACCCTTTTGTACTTGATAGTTTGCACCGGAAATCCCCGTCTGCACCTTTAAGGGTGCCGAAATTTTTTACATTCAAAAGACGCAAATTTGCACCTTCCCTAAAGGGTACATCTCTGCACTCTTAAGGGTGCAAAATGTATCTCACTGCACACTTAATGGTGCATAAAGCTTATCTGGACGCAAAGTTGTACCCGGCATAAAGGAGCTCCCAATGTTGCATTTGAAGGGGGCAAAAGTGAACCTTTTATTCTTAGTGAGTTGAATTATACAGGAAGGTATACATAAAATTTTCAAACAATCATTGCATGCTTGCATTTTGCCGATGCAATATAAACACAACAACAAAAAAGTAACTCCCCCTAATTCAAAATAGCATAACTTATTAACGAAAAAGTTTCCAGCAAAATAACTTGGCAGAGGTGTTTCTACATTTATTGACTAACTTCTGTGTGAAAATGAGATTGAAACAAAACCTTGACAAATTTGGTTTCTTCCATTGTTTGACCCGAACAAGCCTATCCTTGACACTTGTCATGCTTATCACAGTTGGGTGAACACATTTTTTGGGAAAAAAAGTGACGTTCAGGCCTCCTAAATCTACACAATTCATTCAATTTATGGAAAGAATTGGCATCAACCAACATGGGTCGGCACATAATGTGAAAATACCTGGTAGTCGTTTTCCGGCATTAAACAGATTTTTTTAAAAATAATAATAATAATAATATACAGTTCTTGTATAGCGCATATCACATTATGATATAACGTCTCTATGCGCTTCCAAAGGACTTGGATATTATTACTCTGTCTCTTGCCCGGCAGCCGCCAGCGCGCAAGCATTTCAAGGAATGAATTCCTGCCAGGTACCCATTCACCTCACCTGGGTTGAGTGCAGCACGATGTGGATGAATTTCTTGCTGAAGGAAATTAACGCCATGGCTGGGATTCGAACCCACGACCCTCTGATTGAAAGACGAGAGACAGAACCACCAGACCAAGACGCTTTTTAGTATTTCTCGCTTCATCGTTAAAGATATGCTCACTCAACCATGACACAATCACGATAAACACCAACAACACTTAAACAAACACCAGAAAACGCATGTTTCGCAGACCCCCCCCCCCCCCCCCCCAAAAAAAAAAATATGACTCTTGTGACTTTTGAAAAGTGACATTTTTTGCATTTAGTGTCTGCTCACGCATGCATGACTGGACGGATCAATCTCATTTTTCACAGAGAAGTTAGTCAACTCGTGCCAAATTATTTTGCTCAAAACCTTTTTGTTAAGAAGTTAATTATGCCATTTTGAATTGGGGGGGGGGGGCAATATTTGGCAGGGAGGTGATCGAAAATTATTACCATTTAGAAATTAGGCCTTTACGTAAGTAGTTTTTTGGGATTTTTTTGTTGTCGACGTTTATAAATTGTTTTCCTTTTTGGTGGTTAATTATGGGGGTCTTATAGGGGCGGGTCCTTTTTTGGCGGGGGACCGGGGGCTTATGGTGAAATAACGCTTTTCACCTAACCGAGAATGCATGAATGTCTTGCTCGTTTCGCTCTCTTAACATTTAGAAACAAGAGTCTATAAGGGTAAAATCTTCAAATGCCGCAATCGAGTTATTTGCGGCATCGAGGTGATTAAATTCTATTATATGACCATGTTAGAGATGATATTAGCTTCACTTGATAGCAGTATTTAGAAACAGAATGAAGTTCGGTACGCAAACAAATTCGGTAATCGAGGTGCCCCAAATTTAATCTTGGCAGCGAGATGATGGATGATATTTGCATGGTTCCATGACATGTAATGTGCTCCAATGGAAAATATATTAAACCATACCTTACCCCAAACCTAACACTAACCCCAGTCCTTATTCTCACATTAGTCTGAACCAAGCCCCTACCATAATCCTAACCCTAACGTGTCTTCGGAGAAATTAAGAAAATAATTATTGTCGCAGGAGCAAAAGTCGTGTCACCTACTTGATTCTCATATAGGCCCAACATATAGGAATGTAGGTGTATTTAGATGGCAAATTGCACTTCACCGTAACAAAGATTTTTTTCTCACTCTCCTCGCTTGCTTCCACAAAGTAAAAACACTTGGTTGATAATCTAGCAAAAATGTGTGTTTGTGTGTGTGTGGGAGGGGGGGGGGGGAGTAGAGTGCTTCACAACTGTCAGCAACTTGGGTTAGGTCTCAGACCCCCCGCCCCCATTAAAAAATGTTCTATCGGCAACATTGTAAGAATACTCACTTTAATACCTTTTAAATCCTAAAATGGCGCATTGCCAGCACTGCATATGAAAAAAAAAAAGCCTACTGCCTTTTCACCTCCTTTTCAAGTATGGGCTTATCATAATGGTAGAAGAAATCTTGATACAGTTTGCTTCCATCAGAGCAAAACTCTTCTTGTCTTGACAAGGGCACTTTAAGTTTTTAGAAAGATAAGCCCAACAAAAATAACAAAACAAAACAAATAAAAAACAAGTAAGAAATTCAACTTCAGGCATGTACAGCGCCGATATGATTTCGCTCCCTTTATGACATTGCCCTATAGCTTCAAATGTCTTTACTTGTAGCACATTTAATCGTGTATAGACCTATAATATCATATTCTGCTTTGTATCATTATTTTTGAAAATCATTGGTTCGAACCCTCACGTCGCACAATGTCACGTTCCTTGTGACAAATCTTGTCATTTGATATTAAAATTAATGAGAAAAGTTTTCATTTCTAAAGTTCTGTTAAATATCTTTGCTTAAATTTTGTCTTTTCTACTCAAACTTCGAATTAATTCCCAGAATACATGATTGACAGTGGGGGGGGGGGGGCAGGTTTCCCGGTTTTTTCAAGGCTGGGGACTTAGGGTATGTTCCCCCCCCCCAAAAAAAAAAAAAAAATATCAGCTGATGAGGCCCTTATTACTTTTAGCTTGTCAGCAATTTCTTGTGTATGCCCACTCCAAATTTTAAGCTCAGACGTTGTGTGAGGGTGTGTGTGTGTGTGTGTGTTGTGTGTGTGCTTAGTCCCCGAATAACAAGCATCGTCATCTCTGGGCAGTAAGGGGCCCAGATACTATGCAGTGTATTTGAATAACGAAATAGCATTGTAATGATAATAAAGTGACGCTTTTTCTTCCCGCTTAAAACTGATAACGTACTGGATGATTTGGGTATCGAATCATTTTCTATACATCCTGCCCGCAAGGTACTTAACCCTATATAGCCCGGGGGGGGGGGCCTAAAAGGCCCCCCCTCGACATTTTTCGCGATAATTTCTAAATGCAAAAAAATAATACGCTGAAATTTCATGACTTTTTTCTTTCACATCTCCCGCACATTTTGAGACCCTGTTTGCGAAAATCGGGGGTACACTTGCGGAGATATAGCACATATTCGTGACCAATGTCACCGAAAATGACAATTTCCATTGACTTTTGTGTGTACAATGTATGGGTTTTACAAGAAGTGTTGTCAGATGAATGTTTTTTTTCTGTTTTTCCTCACATAACTTTCTTTTGGGCTGTCAAAATATAAAGTAAATATCACCTTTCTTCAGTACACAGCTAGAAAAAAAAAATTTATGCCCAGACGTAGTAATCAATATGTGAAATTCAGAATTTCGAGAAAAATTAGCATATGCGCATAATTAATTGCTATTATAATCTAATAATTATACAATTTCAATACAGTTGAGTGAGCTGTCTTTTAGATTACATGACTGGCTACTAACATGCTTGATTCCATTGCATTTTCTCAAAAAATGGGGGGAAAACTACAAAAAATGAAAATTCCTTGAAAAAATTTGAATATTTGCATAATTAATTAGATAAATAAAAAATGATAATAAATATCACAAATTTGACAACGCATTCTTGTAAAATACATAATGAGACACCCACACACCAAATTTGGTCGCAATCAGTCGATAAACGGCCGAGATCTGAGGGGGGGGGGGGGCCTAATAGGCCCCCCCCCCGGGCTATGCAATTTCAAAATAGCCCGGGCTATATAGGGTTAAGGAAAATCGTCATAATTAAGCCCAGTACATTACTTTTCGAACGTATTTGATGACAAAATGTTTTTTAAAAAGTATAAAATAATTATGTGTCATATGTGCCGTTTTCATTACTAAACGTTCTTTCAGCTAGCTCATCCCCCTCCCCTTTTAACCTTCCAACTTCGTCCACTTATCTTTCTTCTTCTCCCCCCTCCTCTCTCTCTCTTTTGCTCTTTCTTTTTCTCTTTTCACCGTCCCCACCTTTCCTTCTTCTCTCTCCCTCTTTCTTTTTATTATCTCTCTTACTCTTCACTCTCGCCTCTTTTCGACCCGTTTCTTAATTTTTTTTTTTATCTTTCGTGTATTTCCATATCATATACTAATACTAGTCACGCCTGCCCTGTCTGCCATGCATATGGTAAACTGACTCGTTGACTTTGTGTACACTAAAGGGGTAAAATGACCAAGGGGTGACATATTGTAAAAAGAAGGAAACCTGCAGGGGTCTCTAGAGGTCTCTACAGATTCAGAAGAGGGAAGAGGCTTGTAATTTTATAATAAAAAAAAAACAAGACGGGGGGGGGGGGGGGGGGCGGGAGGAGGAGTAACACAGTTATCATAACCATTTCCTTTATTCCTTACTTACAGTGTTATCATTAACATAGAATAATGGTCATGGCCATTTCCTTTATATATTATTTACATAATTATATTTAGGATGTTTTAACATACTTTTCAAGTCTTGCCAGAAATTACATGCATACATGTACCATAGATAAGAATAATTAATCATACACCCACACCCACACACTCGCCCGCACTCCCAAACCACACACTAATACCACTAATACTACCTCTTAAAAATGAATGACATCATATATCTATGTTCACGATGAATACTACATGTATATACATATATATATACATGTATATATATATATATATATATATATTCTGGCTATGTCTAATGTTCAAATAAAAATTACATTAAAAACAAATCCAACGTCTATATATCACAAGAATCGACCTCAATAACTGAAGAAGTGAAGAAATCCATCGCACTGCACATTGTTTTGTATTACATAATCCATAACCATTTTAATACACAATAAGAAAGTACACATGCCTGGTACAAACCATGTGTAATAGTAGACTTCACTGAAACTGCATGTACTGAGATGAGAATATCAGTGTTTTAATGTACAGTGTGAAAAATAAACAAAATAAAATCAAACAGATTCGACCACGGGCGGCGATCCGGGGGGGGGGGGGGGGGGGGTCTTTGTAGTTTTCTATTTTGAATCAGGTGACCAAATTTAGGCCAGTAACTTAGTCCCAGAATGTATTTTGATGGCAAATTGAGGCTTATTTCATTATTTTTTTCCGGTTATTTTTAGCTCGCTCGCATAATAACGACTATCCCCCTTGAACTTCTCAGAACAGATTTCGTTACATGATATCTCCGCCACCAGATTCAATCCTGCATATCATTGCCATCAGTTAATCTAACTGTGGCCCATCATATTTCCTTCAATTTGACACCTGGATTAACAACTCTGGACTTGAACAGCTGAACAATACCACATTTGATGAGTCATGTCAAGTTTGCCTGAATTTTGAATGCATGGTTTGGATGTAGACATTACTACCGATCATACCGTTATAATAATGTATTTCACTCGACTTCAGAGATGTCGGGGCTTAAATATGGTTTTTCTTTTTACTGACTCACACTTTATAATGAAGTGAGGGTGTTTTTTATCATTGTTTTTGTAGAACTGATTTAACCTATTTAACGATCATCTTGAAAGTATAAGAATGAATACAAATACTGTTTAGATTCTTTTTGACATTGTTATGTAGCTTATACCACCATCCTTTAAGAAATGCTATGTATCTATCATCATTAATACATAGTTCAGTGAAAGAAGTTTTGTGATATCTACACTTAAGTGTATTTCCGGAAATTACCCTTTCAACCTGAAACCACATTTTAATAATACATTTTAAATGCTGGATACATATTCAATGACTGTATCACACAGTTCATATGCCTAACTATTGAGATAATAATGAAAGACAGAGGACACTGACTCATACATAGTACTGAAAATCTACTCTAGCATCAATCTTTGAAAGACATCATTTGTTTGGAGCCAGAAGGGTGTTAACTCATATGCGTTTAACACAGAGTTTATGCCCTTCTGGCTCTGAACAGTCCTGTATGTTAATGTACCACAGAAAATTGTTCAAAATCTTCACACAATATACAAAGTATATATATATATATATATATGTAAAAATAGAGAGCAAAATTGAATTGCATTAGCAATTATTACTTTTGAAGTGAATACATGTACTATCAATAACACACACATATTTGTAAAAACACTGTGTATACTTCATACAACAAAAGAATATGAATTGCTAGTTTTTTTCATCATTTCATATATACAAAGATATTCCAGTGGTCTCTTAGAACATGTGAATATAATCCCTTACACTTCTGAAAGACACAGATTATCATTTACATTTATCTCATCACAACGTTTACATGTAAATTTTGCTTATTTACATCAAATAGCATTTCAACATAATTTAAACCCTATTAACGTTCACATAATTCTTGTGGCTTACGCATTGTGCGATATATTTTAAGGTGCACATCTAGATTCATCTTGTAATTTCCTTTCAGAAAATTTAAACTTTCGCTATCATAGGGTTGGTACTGCAGGAGATATTAGTATTTCAAAGTTAGAAGTATACTACTGAAGGTAGAATCACCATGTGATGCAAAAGCAGGTGACCTCATGACACATGACCATTTTAAAATCTAAATGAATGGTGGATGAAAGTATATACAAGTTCTTATCTTCCTTATATGAGAGAATTAAAGTGCATCCATCATTTTGGGTACTCAGATGAATTCAGGCTTCAGTAGATACACCATACATTTCAAAACTGATACTAATCATATCTTTGCATAGATACCATTTTAAGGCTGATTCCACTAATATGCCTGCATATTCTTCTTTTCACAAGACATATACAGTATTAAATACAACCGGAGATTGCTGTATGCATAAACACACTCATACACCTACACACGCCAATCAATCAGTTCCAATACAAAAGGCAGCAATATTGAACATTTTCTGTCATATTTCAGGAAATATAGATTTACAATGATATATGAAACATTATGTTGATTGTTCCCAATAATGCTACATCTATTTCTATACAATCTATACAGAGCAATGTAATAAATGTGAATTGATGAACATCATTACATTCATATTTATTTCAAGCTTTTAGTAAATATAACTCTTTCTTAGTAAATAGAAGGCACATATGAAGAGTTTGCGGTTTATTTTTGTCAAATTAAGATATTTGCATTTAAAAACTCAACAAAAATAAAGAGAATAGCAAGAAAATTTATGCTACTTTTGACGATAACTTTAAAAATATCTCTTTACATGTAATGAGCAATATATAATTTGAAATGTATTATTTTGTACTATATGACAGTGACCTTACTTTAAAATTGACAAAAGTGGACTTGTCTGTTTTTGCGAACAAACCATACTCTTAACATTGCATTGTAAGGATTGCAATCTGGGTTCAATATTTATCATTATTATTTATTCAGCACAGAAAATACAAGCTTAAATGAAATAAGATACATCACCCTTTGGAATGCCGGGGACAGAAAAGGTTAACTCAACAATTATGGACATTTACACCTCAAATGAACTCACAGAGCTGTTACTACGATTTGACAGAAGGAATGTTGAGAACATGTATTTTGTAACTGTTTTATCGTGTCATGCACTGCATGATTGAGAAACAGTATCATTTTAGTATGAAATCTTTTAGTATGTGATATTTGCATAGCAGAATCATGAAAGAAAAAATAAAAAGGGGGATGTTAACGCTTTAGAACTCTTCCATATAAAAGTATTCCAATTTATTTTCTCAGAAGAACTGTCTGCCTCTTATGTTTAAATATGACATGTTTATAAGGTATTTAGGAGATTACCAAATGCAGTGTGACTTTTCATGTTGTCAAACAATAGAAATTTTGAGGGCATTCTCATTTCTTGATGTGGTAAGGAAACATACCATTTCAGGTTCTTCCTTGAAAATGAATTTACCAAATCAATAGAAAGGAAAAGGGATTTTCGATACATGTACAGTTATCAGAGATCATTACCAAAGATCCTGACCATTCAAATTTCTCTTCATTATGACTGATCTCCAAGTGATCTCAAATTTATTATGTCACCCTGATCAATTTGAATTTCAAGGTCAGATTAATCATCATCTGTTTGGAGACAGAAGGGCGTTAAGTTTGTATAAAATGAGATGAATTAACGCCCTCCTGGCGCCTAACAGACGTTACTTTGTGTGCCCTCTGCAATGCAATGTATCATGGCTACCTCATTTTTTGTCAAACAACTCACTGGCAAGACGAATCTGATGAGCCTTCTCTAGAGCAGTCTTCAAGGCTGCCTCTTCTTCGTCGCTGGTTTGATTTTTTCGCCAATCTCTGAGCAGCTGCAAAGTCCCATCACATGTTACCTCATGTCCACTTGTGTTTGTAGCAACATACCTAGATACAACTTCAGGCTTAAACCCAAGTTCCTTTCCTAGACTATCAATCTCCATACGTTTTACGACCCTTTCAGCAACAGTCTTCAGCATCTCATCAAAGTCACCTGCCTTTACTGCATTGAAAGCCGGAAAAAAGAAGATAAATTGGGAAAATAAGCACTGACCGAACTTTTGATTATCCAAAGTGATCAATATTAATTCTTAGGGACAGCATTAAGCCAGTTTTCATATCAGCATAAAGCCAAAAACTTTTCCCCAGATAAGCTTTTCAAACCTTTTCCAGGAAGCCGATGATAAAGCCAAGGACAAGGACAGACCATTAAGGTCAAGGACAAGGCCAAGGACTGCCGCAGGAAACTATCTGAGGACAAGGGCAAGGCCACTCATATGAGGACATGGACATGGACAGGGACAATTCAAATCAGCTGCCAATTTACAAATATCAATAAGAAATAACAAGTATAACAATCAAAACAAGCTCTGATTACAAAAAAACTTACAAAATATACTATAATACAGTAAGAAATGAAATATGAAAATGAGCATGAAAGTGAATAGTCAGTGACGAAAAAATATCAAAAGATAACATTTCTTTTATATTGGCAAGGCAGTGAACATCTGCGGTATACGTGGAAAATTTGTTGGTCTAAATAGCAAGTAGATCTAAACCTTATCAGAATAAAGTTAATACCCAAGTAGTTCTTGACTGGGTCATCGAAAACAATTGGCATCGAAAAAGAAGCAGGTAAGCAGATTATAAGGCACTCTTGCAGACCTTCAATTGTCATGAACTAAAAATAAAAGCAAAAGCTATTGTAAAATTGATATATCTGTTTTAAAATGATTTTTAAATGAATCGCGACGATCGATGAAAAAATTTTACGAGCAATTAATATTTGTTTTGCAGAGGTTTGTGCTTTTTAACTAAACTTTTCTGGGTCAATCGCGACGATCGATGAACAAATTTTACGAGCAATTAATATTTGTTTTGCAGAGGTTTGTCCTTTATTTCACTGCACCCGTCCTCGGCCTCGAATCTCGAGAATAGCCCTCCTAGGCCAAGAACAAGGCCTTTGTACCAGAGGCGAGGAAAAGGCCACACATTTTGCCTGTAACATACTGCATACTGCATAAACAGAAAATCCAATCTAAAACAATATGGAAACTGAGGAAAAAATGGAGCGAAGAAAAAGTAACAGTCTCTATCAAATGTCAGGGGGAAATCAGGCTTGCTATCAGCCAGATCTGCAATATCAAACATCTTCTTGGCTAAATTTAGGACATCCCATTTTAAGCCTTAACCCTGAAAATAATGATAATAATAACAGTAATAGTAGTAGTAGTAGTAATAATAATAATAATAACAATGATAATAATACAGTTTCATTTAGCGCCTATTACAATGTTTCTAAGCGCTTTACGTAAATACTCCAAACACATCTATACATAGATAGCAGTAAAGAAATAAACATTAAATAATCTAAAGAAATTAACATTGACTAATCTCAATATATATTATTTGCATAAAATAAGACAAAAGATAGATAATAATGAGAATTTTAATTCGTCATGAGGACGAATTAGGCGGTCTGTCCCAAAAACTAATGGCACCTGGATGGCTTCACTATCACCTGATGAACTGATGAAAATGTAAAAGTCTGGGAAAAAGACTAAAGTCATAGAAATGGGACGTTTTGATGTCGCAGTATAATGAAAAGTTGACCCAAAGGTCTAAATAACGTTAACGAATCAGATTGGCAATAGGGCTGTACATTAACTACTGTACACTGTATTGCAATAGACAAAACAGGCCAAATAACGCAGTTTATTGCATTGTTTGTATGTGTAAAGTAGTCGAAGAATATGGTAATTTGAAAAGGTAAAAAATGTAAAAAAAAAACAAAACAAACAATGACCCCGTCCCCGCCGGGTCTCGAACCGGGGACCTTGAGCATGTGAGGCAAGTGCTTTATCGATAGACCAAAATATGGCCCATAGACATAACATAACGTAGACATAACGTAGATGGAAATTGAGATTCCTATATCATATCTTCCAGTTAAAATTTGGATATGTTCCCGACATCTGATTTTAAAAAATGGCACATTAACGATAGAAAATTTTCTCAGCTACAACATACTCGAATCTGGGCGAAAATCGACCACAAATAACGGAGCTGTTGCTCAAAAAAGACGGGAATGTAGAATCAAGAATTTGGAAAAGGTCATGTCCCATAGACAATACACGGAAAATGTGAAAAATTGACATGCCTCCATTTATCGTAAAATTAGAGCATGATTCCGTTCTCAAAATGAAAAATGAAGGGCTTTTTATAGTAGAGCATTGTCTCAGCTACAACATACTGAAATCCCGGCGAAAATGGACCAACAATAAGCGAGACAGCCTCGATTGGATATACGACATTATAATTGAAAAAAATGAGATTTTGAGTTCACATGAGAATATGGCGACGTTCCAACCATTTAAAAACCCAATTTTTTCATGAAATCAAATTTTCAACTCATAGGCTTTCAGAAAATGAAAAAAAAAATTGGTGGGCCTTCGACCGCTCGCATAATATTTAGATACAGGAAGGTTTTAAAGGCGAATGAATTTGGTAAACGGGGTGACAAAATAATTTAGATATCTAATAGGCCCATCGTATATTTTGATGAAGAATTATCACTTTTACCATGATAAGGAGTATATATATATTTATATATATTTTTCCTCGCTCGCAAGCGAGGTGACCGAATAGGCTATGATTTAGACATCTTATTGGTCAAAATGTATTTTGATGACGAAATGACATGAAAGAGAGTGTGCTTTTTTCACGCTCGCTGCGCTCGTTCGTAATATTTAGACACAGGATGTTGAGGAAAGCGAATGAATTCTGCAAGCGAAGTGATCAAATTTATGACTGAAATATCGTATAGGCCCATCCGGTATTTCGATGAAGAATCAACACTTCTAAAATGAAAATGAGTATCATTTCCTTGCTCGCTGCGCTCGCTCATATAAAAGTCATAAAATCTGGTTGAAATTGAATGAAAATGTGTAGGAGAGACAAAGGAAAATGTGATGGCGGCACACAACTGAAAGTGCCCTGTGAGCTTTATACGGTTGAAGTATTGGTCGTCCGTAGTCGGTGGCAATGTTTGTCGGTAATCAGTGGCCTCTACACCCCCCCCCCCCCTGAGAAAGGTGTAGCCACGCCTTGGACTTTACCATCGATAAACTTTCAGTAACTTTCAAGGAGTACTGGATTTTGATTGGCTTTAGAGTAATGTTACCATGGTAGTTACCACTGATAGCACAGTTACAACAGCAAGTTTTTATGTAACGGCACCCTGTTCTGGTAATACTCGTTTGCGAGCGAAGAAAAATTATTATTAGGCCTATTACTATGGTGATGATGGTGGTGATGATGATGATGATTATCATTATTATTATCATTATTATCACAATTATTGTTATTGAATATTATTATTACTACTGCTACTACTACCATTATTATCATTATTATTTTGTCAAGACCAGTTTTGCTACAAAGGTTACGCCTACATTAATAGGGCTCTTCGATCATATCATTCATCCATTAACGGGGTCGTATTCCTTGCTGAGCTCTCACTACAACCGATATTTAATTGAGAAAAAAAAATCAACTGGAAAAAATCTGATGGGCACTTGCCCAAGTGCAAAAGGGGATAAGAAGTAAAAAGGGCAGCACTCGGGTCCTTTGGCAAGACGTTTATCTACATTTGTCACTCTCCACCAAGGTGTAGTAAATGGGTACCCGGTAGGAAGAAATTCCTTGAATGCTCGAGCGCCTGATCAGGGTAGCCGTGCTAAAGCCGGGGAAATGATATGCAGCGCTTAGAAACATTTGTATTAAGCACTATATAAATGTTGCATATTATTATTATTATTATTATTATTATTAGTAGTAGTAGTAGTAGTAGTAGTAGTAGTAGTAGTATTAAAAGGGGCATTCATCAGATGGGCAATTGTACTACTGGACCCGAAAATGGGGAGTCAAAGGGGGCTCTTACCACATTTCAATAGACCAGCTGGGATATCCATTTTAGAGGGGGAAAGAGCGCTGGCCTGGTGTAAAAGGAAGCAGTTGCAAGATTTCATTCATTCATTCATTCATTCAATGAACATTTATTTTCTTCCAATTTTACTTGAGTTTAAGAAGGGCGACTTATCTCGAGCGAAAAAAGGGCATTTATTTGAAAAAAAAAGGACACCGACTGGACACTGAGCAGGTATGAAAAGGGGCATTTTAAGGGGTAAAAAAGTGGTTTTTCGATGTTTGGAAAAGTGGTTGGCTGTCACTCCTCCTTGCCGCGCCGCCGCCTCTCATGATCATGACACGACTCAGATACTATTAATATGTAATCTCATAATGATTAATTGAGCTGTAATGTGCAATGCCTTTGATGCACGCTGAGCCGAGATACACATGGGTCTGGTTTATTTGCTACACCCATGGTTAGTTACACTATACGCTGCTGATCACTTCACATGCATGCGTCGGAAGACCCGTGGGGAGCGGCTTATGTCGAAAGGGTGCGTGCGCGGAGTGGATGGGATTGGGGAGGGAACGGGGATGACCGCACCCTTTCGAGAGAAGCCCCCCTCCCCCGGTTGTCTCGAAAGGGTGGGTTGCGTGTGAGGAGTGAAATTAACGCACCCATTCGTGGAATCCGGGAAGGGGGGGGGGCTTGTCTCGAAAGGGTGTGTTGAGTAGTCTGATGTACCAGCCGTTTTTTGTTAATGTAAGTAAAAAAAAAAAAAAGAAGAAAAAAGTAGGAAAGTAGAAAGGTGGTTCGCTATCACCTGATGGGGGAGGGGGGGGGGGGAGGTGTCCAATGATCCCCAAAATATGTACGAGGGAAAGAATTCCCCTTTTCTGTCTGCTAGAATATCATGGTGGGATACATAAAACAGGAGAAATGTATGCCCCACTCCCCCCCAAATAAAAAGAAAAAAAAAAAAGGAAAAGGCATTTTGTTCATGAGTATTCTTACACTCAAGACCGGGACTCAAGAACGCAGAAGCAATCTTATGAAGCCGCACATACACACATACGCATACACCCTCACTTGCAAATATCTTCCTTCAGTTTGTTACTGTCGCAAATTAAAGATGTGCGTGAGGCTGATTTCGTAATGGAATGAGCATTTCCATAGGACAGATGAGGCAGAATAGAAACTCATAATTCCAGTTTATTTGAATTCAACATGGAGGGAGGGACAACAACATGTGCACTTCAAGCAATCAAGCAATCACACACAAATCAGACAAAAGGTTTTTTTTTTGTGTGTGTGTATGTGTATGTGTGTGTGTGTGCGGGTGCAGAAGATTGCTTCTGCGTTCTTGAGTGTAAGAATACTCATAAACAAAATGCCTATTCACTTTTCTTGGGAAGGGAGGGGGGGGGGTGTGGGACACACATTTCTCCCGTTTTATTCATCACACCATAATATTCTAATATTCTAGCAGACAGAAAAGGGGGAATTCTTTCCTACATGTATATTTTGGGGATCCTTTGACCAGCCGCGGATCCAGGATTTGATGAGGGGGGGGGGGGGGCATGGCCATGGAAGAATTTTTTTTTTTTGTTATCTAGCAACAACAAAAAAAAAAGGTTGTACATTACATTCCGGCAGTGAACTAGTAGAAGGGTGGGGGGGGGGGGGGGGGTGCATAATTTTTTTTTTCTGCGTGTGTCGTAAAAACCGTACAAGGGGAGTAGGCGTATCCTATTATCCTATTACAGGTCAAAAAATTTCGCGACAACCAAAAAAAAAAAAAAGAAAAAAAAAAGGTTGTACATTACATTTCCCACCATTTCGGCGTTCTTTTTTTTTTTTTTTTTTGGGGGGGGGCCTTTCTTTTTCAGGGGGGCCGAGGTACCCAAAATGGTAAAAAATGGGCTGAAAAGAAAAAAAATGGGTCGGGGGCTAAGGCCCTCTCGCCACCCCCCCTTCCCTGGATCCACGCCTGCCTTGGACACTCCCATCTGGTGCCTATCTTCTTTCCTACTTTTTTTCTTTCTTTCTTTTTTTCTTTTTTTTTTTTTTACTTACATTAACAAAAAAAAAACGGCTGGTACATCAGACTACTCAACACATCCTTTCGAGACAAGCTCCCCCCCCCCCCGGTTTCCACGAATGGGTGCGGTAATTTCACTCCCCCACACGCAACCCACCCTTCCGAGACAACGGGGGGGGGGGGGGGGCTTCTCTCGAAAGAGTGCGGCCATCCCCGTTCCCTCCCCGCTCCGCGCACGCACCCTTTCGACATAAGCCGTGGGGAGCAGATAGCCAGCAGTCATCGTCTCATATCAGGAAGACTGGCTGCGATCACCTTTGTCTGACTTGAAAAGGAAAAAAATGTTCAATCCTGTTACCCCCATGAATTATGGTCCTGCCAACAAATATACATAAGTTTCATAACATTTCAATGTCACCAAATCAAATTGTAGACCTACACCTAAGAGGTCACAAAGTTGACTCTTTTTCAAAATTTTCTCACCAAGCATGCCAAGAGAGTACTTTTCAGGAATATTCTAAAAAAGTGATCATAGTTTTCGCACAGGGAAAAGAAGACCACAAACTTGAGATATGTAATCTCAAACTCGACAGCAAAAGAGCCAATCACATAAACGGAATCTGACCGAGCCTCTCCTCATGAATAATCAATTAAATGGCTAATGAATGTTCACTGGCAAAAGGGCTAATCACGGAAACCCTCTCATGAAAAATCCCTATGTACAAAAGTGAGTGGGGAAAAAAGCGTGACAGAAAAAGTGTGTCGGGTGGTCACCCTTGTTACAATGTGCTTCTTATGCCACTTTGTGCATGAATGAATTCAGTATATGACCTTTACTGCTAGAATTTAATAAACAGTAATAAATATACATACCTTGATTTGGGGGAGATCCTTGAGGACCAGTGAATTTCACAAGAAACTTGAAATTTACATCCAGTCTCGGATTTTGTCCAACTCTCATTGACACTTCAACAATATCTGGCTGGTTTGTGAAGTCCAAACTGAAGTCCTCAGAGATTCGGTGCGCACTCTTTAGTCTTTCAAAGCTGACAACCTTAACAAACATTGATTGAATAAAAACACGGATAGCAGTAGATTATAGACGACAACAAATGACCGTGTTTTCTACTGTTCTTCCCATATCCGTACATTGTGTGTCCTGAAAGTATTTCGGGTTGTGCTAAATAGCTCTGACAGTTATTATCAAGGGCTTCAAGAAGGATAAGTCCAACCTTTTCAACTAAAATCAAAAGAGACAACTTGAGGTAAAATGCATTCACTCAGTCTCGGAAGAAGAGTCAAGACAATGAAGCATGATGCACCCTGATATATCTGGTATTTACAGGTCGAGTAGCACAGTTAAGTTAAGAAAGTACATGTAAACAAAATTATTTCCATCAAAACGATGGAGAAGCTTGCATTGCTATATAATGTACATATAATGTACCACTGGCCCATTATCTCACCTCTTGCACTTTTAAAGCTGGAGCTTTTCCCATTCCACCTGTGAAATTTTACATGTGATACTTTTCCTCTAGTTTGTATAGGCTCTTTCACTTTTATCTCACACTGATAGCTTATCAATCATAATAATATGTAATTATTGAAAGTGATGCATTTTATTCAAACTTTCGCAGGACATTGATCTTTACTTTAACTTAAAAGCTCTCTGCTATTTGTCAACAGTTGTTACTGTCCCATTTCCCCTATATACTGAAAGTTATCAATTCAAATTGGCACAAGAAATTCTTTATTAATGACAGAATTGAAGTTTTTTGCCCAACCCTTTGCATAGGTCATTAGAATAAATCATTTGCATAAGTCATTTGCATAAATGCCGCAGTGTTTAGAATTTGTGGGTTTACGAATTTGTAACACGTTGGTGATGCATGAAAAAAAGAGTTCCTTAATATTTCGAATGGTAAGATCATGAGTAGATTTCGAATCGTCAAAGAATGATAATTTGTAGAGTGAAGATTTTGAACACCTACGGGAAAAGTCAAAGAAAATTTCAGTTTAATTACAGGTTGAAGACAAATACCAGTTAATTGATTAGGTGTGTATTTTTATTTATTTATTTATTTATTTCTGATATTTATACAGGGTAGCACATTTCACCAATAACGGTGGTCTTCCATGAGGCCCTGTTTGGTAACAAAATGTTCAATAATATCATCAATGAAAATAAGAATACAGCAACAACACCACGTCAAAAAAATATATATACACATTATATACAGGTTCTAAAAATTAATTAGGCATCCACATAAAAAAGCGGTTTAGCCAAGAAATACACGTTGTATGTACAGACAGTAATTAGTCCGTAAAGCAGACCTCGGTAATCATCGGATTTTAGGCACTGACGTGAAAAAGAAAATTAACAGGGGAAGATAGCCAGAAATCGTCTGATTAAAAAGGAAAAAAGAAAATCATAAACAACATCATTAAATGAATTAACGCCATTTTCCGCCATACCCTGACACACCGTAAACTAGAGATGTTATATACATATTTACACCATCATTAAGATGTTATGGCTTTTCAAATAGAACATTCCCTTTGAATGTTAACAGTATATGAAGCTGAATAATGGAATACATGTGCACGCTTCAAACAAAGAAAGTGTTAAATGAGACTAAGACTGATGAACTTCAGCAGTTTCAAAGATTGCATGTCAATCTCTTACATTAACTGCTCAATGATTTTGCAGTTAACAATAATTGGTCGAATTTGTTAAGAAATTGAAATAACAACAATAATAATAATAATAATAATAATAATTCACTTACACACCATTAGCAGACAACGAAACTGTAAGAGTATGTTTAAAACTGTTCAGTGTAGGTGACCCCTTAATTAATAGAATTTTCCAGTTGGTTCCATGTCCTAATTCCTGAAACTAGGGGCTATGTTTATATGTATCAGTCCTAAATTTTGGTACACACATTGTATTCCTTTTGGCTTGTCTTATGTTGTGAGCATGTTGTGAACTGACATGATATAAAATCTTCCATTAACGTATTGCTTTAGAGTTTTGTATAAGTGAGAGACTTTGCTTTGATGTCTTGCAAGATGGGCATGACTCCTTGGTTCACAGACTCATGCAGGGTCTATGTGCCCATGATTTTGAAGTTCATTATTACATATATGTAAATTTCTCGACACAGTACCTATCCAAGATGGGGAGGGGGGGGGGGGGGGGGGTTATGGGGCATTGTTTATTGGCTTTTGAAGCTTTTTAGGATGTAGACTCACATAGGTTTACATGTATGATCTCTACACATAGTACTGAAATTCTCTCACAATGTATATGTACAGTATGTGCAATTTTTAAGGTGGTGGTTTTTGGCTTTGGTTATTAGATCGGCCTAGTGCCTATTGGTTTTTGAAGCTCCATATGATGTCAGTTCATGATATGCATGCATATATAAGGTGAATGATGGTTATCACTTTTATAGTGGACACCCTGGTCCGTTCTTGTTTTGGTGTTGTGAGGGGGGGGGGGGGGGGGACTTGTGGTTACCGTTAACGCATATGATTTTGATACTTCATTACTACATGTACGCAACTTTTCTTTAGGAACAAATTCATGCAGATATTCCGGGGGGAGGGGGGGGGGGCATTAGTCACAGGTTATCGGTCATCAATTATTTTTTGCAATATGGGGTATGGGTAATAGAGAAGAGCATTTATGACATAAATCTTTTCTTTTGTCTCTTACTTTTACATAAGTTGTATTTTGCATATGTCTTTCTCAGGTATTCATTTTGTATTTGCAGCACCCTATTTGTGTATACTGTACATGTCAAAGATGCTTTTGTTGTTATTGTATTTCATAAAGAGTCCGAAAGCAATTTTTGTGTTTTTAAAACATGACAATAAAGAAAATTGAATTGAATTGAATTGAATGGAATAGACGTATGTACGTCATGCATTTATTAGATGGGATAGTTCAGAGCGCACGCGCATGTGTGGAGGCATCACAGTAGCGTCATAGTATATTCATACATGTTACGTCATACTACAACCCCCTTCTCAACAATAAAAAAAGGCTGGGAAGTTTGTAATGCTCCTTTGAAGTATTTTTTGCAAAATGACCTATCAATCATTCGGTGACGTATAATGCCATGCAAAGTTCCCAAGATTTAAAGGATTCATCTTTCTTCCTTCTTCCCTTTATTATTTTTTTCCTTCCTTCATTTAGGACATTGGTGCCTCAACTAATTTACAAAAATATGATAAAAATGCGAACTTAAAAAAAAAAACTGTATTCGAATTTGATAACAAGTAAAAAAAAAAATAAATCTCCGTATTTTGGAATGCGAACAGAACACATGTACAAACACCTTAGTCTATATTCTCCAGCTCAAGTCCTAGTGAAAACAATATGACAGTAACTGTTCTCCACCATTAAATGAAAATTCAAGGATATATTTGAGATATAATTAAGATGCTTTTAGTTGAGTAACTATGTTGGAGATAACAATAATACTATTATGATTAGGCATAACACCATGCAAGGCAATATTTCCGGTTTTTGTTTTTTATTTTGTTTTGGCTGTGTTGTTGTTTATAAATCCAAACGGTCTGGTCTGCGAATCTGGCGCCAATGCCGTGTGACATAGCGCTCATTTTCCTCGGTTTGATTATGCTTCTTCGTCTCATTGCCCTTGTGTGTTCTCAGATTCAACTGTAAAATTTGGATGCTCTGTTTCACATTGTTTCTGGGTCTCCTTGACGTCTGCTAAATACGTCGGAGAATGTGGCCGTCAGGCATTTTCACATCATAGGACCTTGGATCAGATCTAACATCTTGGATGACCCCTGGCAACCATCTCCCTGTGCACTAGTCCTAAACTATTACTTTCTGCATCAGTTTCAGTGGGGGTAGTGCGTTGGCAGACCGATCAAAATATTTCTAAGTATTTCTAGGGTATGAGTTCTTGCATTCAAGTTCATTTTCTTTGTTTAAAAACACATCCTTTGTTTACAAATTTTAAGATTTGTAATAGAAATTAGATCTCAAAATTTTAAAACGTAAACTCTACTAAAATTTCATTTTAGTAGAGTTAACATTTTGAGTTTCAGTTTTTCTTTAAACTAGTTTTGTTGAAAACTTGTAATTGTTTTACAATTTCTACTGTACAGTAACTGACATAAGTTGAATGTTCCCTTCAAATATGTTTTTAAACTTCTAAAGTATATATGTTTTCTATTCAAGTTTATTTTCTTCCACCGATATTTACTTTTGTTGAAACACATCCTTTATTATATATTTATTTTCATTTTAGTGAGAGTTTATGTTTTGAGTTTGAGTTATTCTTCAAAGTAGTTTAACCGCCATGTTGGTTAAAAATGTTGAAATGTTTTATACATGTACAGATTTTTACCGTTCGCACTAGATTTTGAGTTCAGCTGAATTTCATTGAAAATTGAAATAAGTTTGTATTTCAGTGAAACTTTGCATCTCCCAGCTGATATATATCAATATGTAATTATCAAAAATACACTTCAAAATCACAATTTAAAAGTCACTTCAAAGCAACCTGTACTAGTCCTAATACTTTTCGTTAATATACATTTTCCGATTTCCATGAATTGGCATTACATGGTCTAAAACCGAGAAATTCCAAATCACTCTCTTGACAAAGTAATTTATTTATTTATTTTGTCTTCTTTAGTTTATTTTGCAGGGTTGGCCTGTTTGGTAAACAAAAACTGCTTTTGAAAGCCGCCCTACAGTTCAACAAATCATGCAACATGTTTTACATACACTAATAGGTAACGTGGTAAATTACAAAATAAGGAGTGCATTAATAATATTTAAAAAACAATGCTATCATTTTTTCTGGAATCTAAACGTACTCATACATGGAGGTCATTTCGTGATCTTTACTCTGACAGATTAAATACCCAATTCTCTTCTTTATTTCTATTAGGTTGAATACGATAACATGTTGGTGTTCAAGTCTATATAACCAATGAAAACGTTTGCTTGAAATGATTTCTTCTGATTTCATGTGACGGGGGGGGGGGGGGGTGACGGATGGAGGGGTTGAAAACACTGAAAGCCATCGACGAAAAAATAAAATCTGTTTTGAGGAGTGGAGGGGGGGGGGTGATCAAAATTGCCGAAATTTGTTATTCACACTCGAGTATACACACCCCTTCGTCCACTCGCACACACCCACAAACTATTGTTTTTTTTTTCATTTAGTGGGCGAGGGAAGCGAGGGGGCAAAACAAAACAAAACAAAAAAAAACGCTTCTTGACTTCTTGCCATAATAAAACAAGCCTTACTTTTGCATCAAAATGGAATGCGTTGGCCTCTGTTTAATTTTTAAGCCTATTTTGGTCACCTCACCCAAATAGAAAAATAAACTTATTCAGCATTAAAAAAAACAAAGGGCAGGGACGGTCCCCACAGGAAAGATCGGGGGTGAGGGGGGGGGGGGGCAATTCTCCCTGTCCCCTAGGATCGCCGCCTATGCTGCTATGGCTTGCTACTGCTTTGAAGGTCAAAATGAAATTTCTTCCAAACGTGTCTTCCGGAGTGTGCTTTTAGTGAATGAAGATGATCAAGAAAAAGTTAACAATGAAAGTTTGAGCAAAATTGGACAATCTGTTCAAAAGGTACGAATTTTGAAAGTATAAGCAAATCCCTATTGTGGGGATCCTCAAGATGCAGGCCCCTGGGAGCCGGGGTTGCTGGGGGTGCTGCGGCAACCCCAGGAATTTTTATGAGGTTCAACACAGCACCCATCAAAATAAGTTATTTTCCCATCCCATCTTCATCTTCTTCATATTATAATTTTCTTTATGCGGCAGTAGATTGAAACATGATACGTTGATGATTATACTCCGCGCACATTGCGCGGGGTTTTGTGCTCTTAGGTGTGCAATAAGTCTTTTTCTCGCTCATTAATCTAGAAATGAACAAACATTTTTCGCAGCAAGCACTCTTATTCCAGTAGCGAGATGCCCGAATATCATGGAATTGTGCAGTAAGATGTAAATTATAAAAGTCATTGGTATTTCAGTGACAAATCTCCTTTTTAAAGAAAATAAAGCTTTTGTCAGTATAGCTCGCTTCGCTGACTTGTAGAAACAAAATGGTTTAGCTAGGCGCCCAAATAGCTTCACATTTGGCAGATAGGTGATCGAATATGAATTTTGTTATAACTACAATTTTATTGAAACAAATCAAACCAAATTACAAACAAGTCACAATATTTACGAATGATTGCGATGATCTGTAAAAAGAAGAAGAAGAAGAAGAAGAAGAAGAAGAAGAAGAAGAAGAAAAAAAGAGGCAGAACACATGTAATTACAGATGTACATGAGCAACTAACCCCGAGATAGAAGTACTGCGATACCCGAGAACCACACCGGACCCAAAATAAATGGAAGGGGAAGGATAGTACTCTTACAAGCCGTCCAGACAAAAGAAACGCAAGAGCGTGATCGAATATTTTTAGATATCTTATAAAGGATTATATCGTATATTGATTAAGACCATGAAAGGGAAGTGTTTTTTTTTCCTCGCTCGCTGCGCTCGCTCGTATGATATTTGGATACATGATAGTTGGGGAAAGCAAACGAATTTGGCAAGCGAGGTGACCGATTTTAGATATCTTATTGGCCCATAATGTATTTTGATGATGAATTGTCCCTTCTGCCTACAAAAGGTGTATATTTTTCCTCACTTGCTGCTCTGGCTGGTATGTTTAGAATAAAAGAATTAATTTTTTAAAAATCCATCAAGTGAGGTGACCGAATGTACATTATGCAAACATGTTAAGTTTATTTTCATGACGAAATAATACTTCTATCGTCAAAAGAATGTGTGTTTCCTCGGTCGCTTGTAATATTTTTTAACAGAGTTGTTTTGTGAGACAGCAAACAACTGGACCAGGGAGGTGCCACAGTAAAGTCATATTTGGCAGGAAGGTGATCATGATTGTGATTCAGATATCTAACAGGCCTACAGTGGTCCTTTCTTTAGGACCAAATAACACTTCTTTCATAACAAGTATGGCTATATTTTTGGCTCACTCATTCCACTTTCACTGGCGTAAATCCCGGGGGATGGGGATATAATATATAATCCCACTTTTTGGAGGAGGGGGGGGGGGGGGGGATGGTGTGTACAAATATCCCCACCTCTAATTTTTGAAGTAGTGATATTTTCTTAAAGAGAGGTAAAAAGAAAGGAAAAGGGGGAATGAAAAAAGGAGAAACCTGGAAGCGCTCGCTCGCCGTTCGCATTTTCTTATCTTAATCAATGCCGGGTATATTACTATTCTTAAGAAATGAAATAGGTTTGCCTTTCTTTCCAGAGCATAGGCGTCAACAGGCGGAAGACGGGGGGGGGGGGGGGGGCATATCCCCCACTTTTCAAAGGGGGGGGGGGGGACATCATATCATTTGTTCCCCTCACTTTGGGGGGATCAGAAGTAAAAGAAGCGTTTGAAGTAGAAAAAAAGACCCTGTAAATATGCACCAAGTTGCATTATTTCAAACAAGAAATGCAAAAAGTTCCCTACCATGGGAGGGAGACACACCAGCCAACACCCTCCCCCTCGAATTCTGCAAGGAGTGTACATTATAGAATCATCAGTATTTTGTATATTTTTACCTCGCTCGCTGCGCTTGCTCATATTGTTGTCGGTCTTACGTAGAGAGATATAAATAGAGAATAAAGCTATTCTGTAGCGAATATAAAATATTATATTATGTAAAGATTATTATATAGAAAAGGAGAGGGGTCATATTTCAGGGCAGAGGCGGCGGAACATCAGGCTCATACAATGAAAGTGGAGGGGCACCTATTGTTTGGCAGACAAAAGGTGCCCCTCCACTTTCTTTGTCCGAGCCCGATGTTCCGCCGCCTCTGTTTCAGGGACGTCATATCCAGGGAGGAAGGGGCCGTATCATCTCAAGTTGCTCAACTTATATCTTTTTGAAATATACACTTTTGTCATTAATATACACTTTTTTCATTGTACATTGTTTTTTATTATGTGTGTATGGACCCCTACGAAAAACAGCATATGCTGATTGGGTGTTCCGTCCCACAAGTGGTAAATAAATTGAATTGAATTGAATCTCAAATTTACGAAAATAAATTGTGATTGCTTCTTTTTTCATATTAACAGAGAGATATAGAGAAAGATAATCAGAGAGGAGTCAGAGTTAACCAAGGGTGGATCCAGGGAGGATGGGGGCGAAATCCCCTTTGTTCACCATATATTTTTTACGAAACATCTGTCTGTCTTAAAGTGAATTTTGGAGCAAAAACATCTTCTTAAATTCACCTTCAATTTAAGTGGTCTTTCGGGGGAAGGGGTCTCAGAATTTCAATGCCCCTCCCTTTTAAAGTTTGCACGGATTTGCCTCTAATTGGCAAACGTGTGACATATGTTGCTGTTAAATAATATTAGTGTTGAAGATGCAGTGAAAATCAATATAATACTAGCACGCTTGTTTATCATTACAACATCAACAAAAATCAGAAACATTTACCGCCCACTCATTCACAAGTAATTCAGAAGGCATCAACATTCAAATTATTTCTCAATCCCGTACTTCTTTCCATGTTCATGTTTCTTTCTGTCAGCTAGCTCTTTTTTCCTCTTCATACCTTCCAACTTGGTCAAAAATGGGCTGAAAAACACAAATTTTGGGTCGGGGTCAAGGTCCACTCGCCCCACCCCCCCCCCCCCTGGATCCGCGCCTGCCTTGGACACCCCCATCAGGTGATAGCCAACCGCCTGTCTCCTTTCCTCTTTTTTTATCTTTTTTTTGCGTACATTAACAAAAAACGGCTGGGTATATCAGACTACTCAACACACCCTTTCGAGACAAGCCCCCCCCCCCGGTTTCCACGAATGGGTGCGTTAATTCACTCCCCACACGTAACCCACCCTTTCGCTTCTCTCGAAAAGGGTGCGGCCATCCACGTTCCCTCCCCGCTCCCATCCCGCTCCCTATTGACATTAGCCGGCCGCAGAATGGCAAAGAGCAAGTCAAACCCAAACCGCGCCATTCATCAGATTTTCTTCAAGAAAGAAGCGGGATCAACTCTACGATAACATATTCAAAACTGAAAGGAAATGAAAGTTGCAAAGGAGTGTTCATCAACGAAGATCCACCTTCCATGTGATACAAAGTGCTTATGGCAGCAAAGAAAGCCCCTGATGTTAAAGGAGTGACCCCGAAGCATGGCAGTGTCATATACAAGATGAACGATGACTCATATAAACTCTCCGATCGGCCGATGACCTATTCGATGTAGGGATCACAAACGTTAAGTATGACAACTTCGACTTCACGTTTTGTAACTTTTCATCATATTCGAATATAGAACTCTACATTACCCTAATGATTGAAAACGATGATGATTTTAGTAACATTCATGTAGAATCTCATAGCTTAACCCCAGTTGAATTTGACAATATGTTTAAAAAGGAGTGTAAAAATCATTTGCTGTATCCTATATTAACATAAGATCCCTTAACAAAAATATTGATCACCTTAGACTTCTTTATGAGCAGTACCTTGAATCAAAAATTCATGTAGTAGGAATTTCTGAAGTCTGGAATGTATCATCCTTGGAAGCCCTAGGTATGAATGGGTATGATTTAGAAGTGAATTGCCGTGACCCCACAGTTAGTGGTGGTGTTGGAGGTTACATCCACTCATCAGAAAAAAATTATAAGACTTTACATGACAATGTTATACATGCAGAATCTATATTGTTGGAAATATCTCTTGATAAACAGAGCACAATTATTGGTATCATATATCGAAAGCCAAACAAAGATGTAGCTTAATTTCAGGAAAGCTTGATCCATACTTTAGAGCAATTTAAAACTGATAAGAAACCAATTATTCTGAATAATATCAATATTGACAATCCTTGTAATTCTACAAGCTCGTTTGTAACCTCTCTTAATTTTATGGGATTACAACAAATGATACAAAGTTTTACAAAAATTACAAGCCATTGTTCCTCATCAATTGATATTTATACAAATATTACTACAAATTCCATGAAAGAGTGAACCATAATGACAGACATATCAGATCACTTGCCAACATTTGGTATCTTTGAGAACAGATTAAGTAATCCCCTATTACAAGATAAAATAAAAACAGAAGTTACAGGTGTTTCAACAAAAATACTTTTTTGTGAAAGTCTCACTGTACACTCTAAAAGCAAACTAATCAAATTTGATTAGGAAAACAATACAAACGGGGACTCATTAAAATCATATCAAAATGGTGCGGATAATCTAATAATTTTTTTGATGCAGAAACCTATTCAAAATTACGAATAGGAATCTAATCACAATGATTAGGTTCAATTCAAAAATTTTTTTCATTTTTTTGATGCGGAGATCCTTATCAAATTATATTATAGGAATCATATCAAATCTAATAAGATTATTCTAATCAAATGGCTGATTAGGATCCTTATCACTCTCTGCATCACATCAAACCTTCCTTCAAGCATACAAAGAGACTAAGAATACAAATTACAGACATTTTTTCCAGTTTGAGACATTTTTATTGATGAATAAAAAAAAATGTAGATACACGTAATGATGTACAGTTTGAAAGAGTGTGAACATAATCGACAGTCCTTTCAAGTAAATGCAGTCACAGATGGAATTAAAACTTAAAACCTAAAAGTGTGACAAGCTGCATACATCGTGAAGACAGACTTGTTTCAAAATCGCAAGTACTGCATGTTGGCATTCCCTTGCGTAGTCAATGTCTAAAATGTTCATCAACCTGAAGCACACGTCTCCGGCCTTAACTGAGTTGCATTTGGTAGTGCATTTCTCCAGCACAACGAAATACTGTTTTTCTCTTCCAACTTGCTGAAATCATTTAGATGAAATCGCAAACTGTATGTAGGTATTTCCATGTGTATTCAATGTTTAAAGATACATCAACCTGAAGCACACATCTCCGACTTTAATAGAGTTGCAGTTGATTGCATATTTCACCAACATCACAAAACACAGATATGGCTCTTCAAACTTGCTACGAGACAATGCAAAGGGTTAGTATGGCTTCTCCGTTTGTAGGTAAGGCGGGATGTTTGTGCCGATCTGTGAGAAACAAACAGGACAAAACTTAAAATGTATTTCTTGAAACTGTAATGAAAGCTGCTGACTTAACACAATTTGGAAAAAAAACCCCTCATGCCTGTGCTGCTGTTTTACTAGATCTACCGTACTTCATGCCAAGTCTTCTTTATTAAAAATGTCAGCGTGTACAATCTATTTGCCTTATACAAGATTTAATATTTATGGCTGTCCACAGTATAAAACAAAATTCTGCTTTTGACCTCTTCGACTCGCCCAACATGTG
This sequence comes from Echinometra lucunter, assembly GCA_029962745.1. Taxonomy (NCBI): domain Eukaryota; kingdom Metazoa; phylum Echinodermata; class Echinoidea; order Camarodonta; family Echinometridae; genus Echinometra; species Echinometra lucunter. The sequence continues at coordinate 52,873 of JAPZVO010000081.1, forward strand.
ATTTAAGACAATTTGATTACACATTTTGAGGCAATTACATGTAACTCCAAAACTGACCATTTAAAATTTGCCTCCAGCAGAGCTTTTTGAAAGTGGAATTAAATCATAACCTTGCCTAAAAGGTTTTTTTTTTTTTTAAAAGAATAGCTTCTAATATGAATAAATTGCACTTGTTAAATTTCTGAATTAATTATTGTTGGAAAGTTATATTTTGAAGGCTTCCTGCAAAGGGGCCCCAGCTAGAGGAAAAGTAACTCTCTGTCATTCACATTTGGTAATAATCTAAAGACAAAACTATGCACTAGGAAGAATAGCCTGTCATGCACAAGTAGTGGGGGCGACCAGGAGGGCCGTCCGGTCAGGACCACAAATGACAGCTTCTCATACACTCAGCTTTTGGTCACAAATACATGACATGCTCTTGCTTTGAAAATTAAAATAAAGCCTGCTGTGCTATAGACTGTATTATTCAAATTTTTCCCATTTCTTAATGGCAGACGTTAACTTTTGCAGCTGTATTCTTCCTTGAGCGCAGCGATAAATCTTTGCTTAACAGCCTGTCATACCATCAGATTTGTCCTTGTTTTGATAGCAAAAACAGTCATGCGTTTGAGAAGAAAAGCTGGTCCTCTTTTGGGGGCCCTCCTGGCTGCCCCACCACTATGAGCATGGTGGCAGATTTTTTTTTTTCTGGCATGGTTTCGTCCATAGATCACTGATATATGTACATGAAAAAGAAATACTTTTTTACTAGGTTGACCCCCTGTGAGTCTTATGGTCCAGCTTACATAAATTACCTGTATCCATTTATCCCGCTGAAGTGAAGACAGTGTTTCCACCATTCCACCTGCTTTTCGACATTCTGCAGGACCCCATAGCACATCGTCCAAGCCACCTGCTGCCCCACGGAACAAGAGTCTTGTGAACCTGTAGAGAGGATAAGAAATCTTGGCCTATTAAAACAATTTCAGTTACAATACACACTAAAACACATGTAATGTCCTAAAAAATCATAAGAAAACTTTACATTTTAGATTTAGAAAGATTCATGTTTCATATGAAACGATCTGCAAAAAAGGTTTCCTAGGGGGTTTCTCCCGTGATTGTAACATCTCTCAAAAGAACGCAATTCTGCCATGTCAGGCAAGGCATAGTCAAATGGATAGTCTGTAGATTTCAGACCCATATTTATTCAAAGATACTTTATATCGTAAATTTTTAAACAAAATACTTTTTTAGACACATATTTTAGCTTGCAATTTGCCAAAATTTATGCATATCAACGTTTTGATCAAGACGTGACGCTGGATAAATATTTGATTTGCCTCCCTTTTTTCCGATCATGAACGTAAGGGTTTATTTTGCAAATCTAGTGTCCCGGGTGTACCCATCTTACGTTCAAAAGGACAATGAACTTAATTACTAAAAACAGAATCTTATAGGATTTTCTTTGGTGTAATCTGCCTTCTTTGAAAATATGTTGTATCTATAACCTCCTGCTACTATTTCTAAGCCTTGCCCTCAACAGATCACTCAAATAATTGCAGTGCTGATGATTTCTTGTTTACAAAATATATGTGTGATTGTGAACAAGGCTATGTGTTTTCACATTTCCTCATCGATTCACAAGATATTTAGCTAGCATGCTCTTCGTGAAACGGTTTAGCAAGATAAGAGTCATCTCCATAGTTGGCGGACAAAGATATGACTAAATTGGCGTTGATTTCCAGAAACAGGCCCCTGGTATCGAAATGTTGGCAAGATTTCTGGTGAGGTGTGAAATGCAGGGGGTTCAATTCGCACTCTGGAAATTGTCTTAGCAATCCCCCCCCCCCCCCACCGCAAATAGGGTTAATCATCTACAGTAATTAAATGTCAAGTCGTCTATGAATTTTAGAAGAAAATCATTTCCAGTATGTTTAGTTGTAAATAAATCCTAACAGAAATTTTCCAGCTGACAGGCATGTAGAAAATGTTACACATTTTTCAATACAACGTGCAATCACCACAAATTTGGTCTTGAAAAATAAGTGATACTTGAAGAGGGGGTAAAGATACAACATGATGGACTTTCTAGCATAAATTCCTCTTTGTGTGTTTTACTTTTTCAACAATAACATTCCAACAAAAACTCTGGAGTTTTGGGGGGAAACATGCCTACCTGTCCCCTGGCTACGGGTCTGTTCATCAACAAAATTTCAGTGCCAAACATAAACTGATCAATTTTAACAACCTTGCAGCAGATATTATTTTGGAGAAACGTTTCAAACTGCTTACCAGTACCACGTCATCTGTATCAATATGAGTTAGGGATGTAACTGCACAAGCCATGGCGCCCTTTTTTCCTGATCGTTTTGTGGTGGCCCTTGTTTGGACAGTGTTCCTCATCTACTGTTTTCCTTGTTCCTCTGGTGGATTTTGGCATGACCCTCAGCCATTCAAACTTTCCAGGATGTTCTCCAGGGTCATCTGAGCATAAGAAGAAAAAAAATACAAGTATGAGAGGTGCTGGAGGTACATGAATCTGGAAAAAAAAGATTCCAGACAGGGTTCATGGTCTATTAACAGGGGCCGCGGAACTGGGGGGCCGGGGGGGGGGGGGGCGGGGGCTTCAGTCCCCCACACTTTTTGGAGTAGACACCGTTGGCCCCTGTAGGCCTACAATGCAGCAATGATAACGCTTGTTAGCACAGCAGCCCCCGTCAAAACATTCCGCAGATCCTGATAAGGTGGGTTAGGAGGGCAACTCAAAGTGTTATTTTAACATCAAGCGCAAATTAAATATCCTACATGTATTTCCACGACTTATTACATTTATTTTGAACAATGTTTGCACTTAAAGAGTTATATTTTGGCTTACCATCTGTCATCTCCAAGCACACCAAACTGAAGATTGGATGAAAATGCTATCTAGTTTGGATTCAGACAACTGCATTACCCCTCAACTTTCCATTCCTTAATGTCTTTTAAAGGAACCTGTTAAGCATAATTTCTGCCTGAAGTGAAACCTTCCTTCTGAAAAGAATAGTAGAAAAAAATGCTGACAAAAGTCATAATGCAGATTGTTTATGTACATGCTATCTAAAAAAATATCTCATTTTATTTTCATCCATGGTAAGAACTGATATAGCAATGTTAAAAGGCAACTACTTGAACAAAAAAGGCTCCTTAAATTGAAATTCTCACAGTTTTCTATTTTGATTTGCTTTGACTATGAAGTTATGTTATGATGATATAGTATGACCAGGGCCGTATGCAGATTTTTTTTCGGGGGGGGGGGGGGGGGGCAAGACCGTAGAAATTTTCGAAGAAATTCGAAAGCGAGGGAGTGAAGCAACCGAGCTGGTTACGAGGGCGCTTTTACATTAAAAAAAATTGAAATTGAAGTATTTAACTTCGCCGACTTACATGACCATCACCATCTTTAATTTATCCAGGAGGAGAAACTGCTTAGTAAAATGATGCTTAGCCAGCTTGACGCTTGACTTGACACTGCTGGAATAAGAAACATAAAATAGTTTAATTAAACACAGCTCTGAAAGTCTTCTTAAATGATCAGGTGTATACGTAGATCTAATTCAACATGATTGCACACCATATCAAATTTTATCTATTGACTTTGGTGAATGGTGACAAACACAGCTCAGGCAGGCCCCCATCATATTAAAGTTCCCAGGTCTGCGCACCTCACACTGGCACTCATTCGAATCAAATTTGCATGCATAATCACAAACAGAATCAAAGTTTTGAATGAAATCTGAAGTTAAGCCAAGCCCAAGGCTGAATTACATACAAAAATGCAAGTAGTAACTTTTAACCTTGAAATTACAGACCTCCCAGGTGGGTCTACAAAATTCCACATAGATCTATCGGTACTTATCATTGATGTTTGGATATCTAAATAGACATGATACTTGATAGAGCTAACGTTAACACTACTGTTCTTGAATGCTGTATTGTTAGTGCATGTGCAGTGCTATGGCTTAACGTGTGAATATCTAATTAACTCAGACCCTCAGTTTAACTTTGCATGTTAACTGTGATCACACGTACACACAAGCAAGGTCACCTTGAAGGTGTACTGTGCAGTCGATCTGTGAGAACTGAAAGAAGTTTTATATGTTCTAACATTGCATGCAGATTGGTACAACCCGCTTGACCGAAGGACTGCGAGACCGAAGGCCCGCGAGGCCGACTTTTCTCGTATCATATTTTCCTTCATCATAAAGATTATGTCTCTTTTAGCATGTTTATCTCCGTTTTTGGATGCCCCACACCTTCAGTGAAAAACTTTCCCCTGCCCTTCAATTGGAATTGGTCAGAGCATTGTGACATTATAGATTACGATTTGCTATTTTTGGTCTCGCGGGCCCTCGGTCTCGCGGGCCTTCGGTGAAGTGGGTTGTCACCAGTCTGCATGCAATGTTAGAACATATAAAACATCTTTCAGTTCTCACAGACTACGTCTGTATAACTACAAACTACTTTTCAAAAGAGACTAATTGGTCTATATTATTAATTCATGTGAATGAATCAAATTTTGGGTAAGAAATTTCCACTTACTCACCAATTTATGCATGTCACGAAGGACGTCGTCGCAGAAAAGGTGCATGCTGGCATGACTTCAAAAATCTGTAAATTTTCTACGCACGGAAGACTATATAGCCAACCGTTTGGCCTTATATTTATCACGTGTGTTGTCTTAACCAACGGCGCAATGTTGAAAAGTTTCGATAAGACTTCCTATTCATACATGCACAGGCCTTGATAAGGTACTTTTCAAAGTGATGAGAAATCTGCTTCAGAATGATTAGTTTCTATTGAAAAATATATGATATGGCGATCTAATCAAATAAATGATTTGTTCTTAGAGTGTAGAGTGGGAAAGAATTTTCAAATGTCAGGATGCCAACATGACATATGATGAATTTGTACAAACGTTTCAAGATGAATGTGATAAGCATGATCCCTTTACCGAAGTACATAACAAAAGGAAAAAGAACAATAACCATGGATGACTAAAGCCATATGTAAGCTGATAAGGAACAAATAAATTATTTCGTGAAGTGATAAAAATTTAACCATGATGAAGTACATGTAGCAAAGTATAAGAGATATCATAATGTATTGACAACCATCTCATGAATGCAAAGAGAAAGTACGACACACAATTATTTGAGACCAATAGTGGTGATGCAAGGCAGATGTGGAATTCGATAAATGACCTCCTCCATCGCAAATGTAATAAAACCAAGGCAACATACGTAGAACCTCTCTGTTTCAATGGGGATGAAAGTGAAGAGAGTGTTAGCTCAAATTCTGAAATAGTCCAAGTATTTAATGGCTTTTTTGTGAACACTGGCCCAAGTCTTGCCAAAGATATCATATGTGATCCTGTTGGAAATTCTTTTGATAAATACATTCATAAACAAGTAAACGCTTCATTGTATATTGGAAGCCTATTACATCTTTTGAAGTTAGAGTTCATCTTTTATGTCTCAGTGTAAATAAAGCATACGGTTATGATAACATCCCAGCACGTTTGTTGGAGGAAGCCACAGAAGTAATTGCAGAATCACTTTCCTACATCTTTAATCTAGCTACAGTAACATAAATTTAAAAAAATAAAAGGAAGGACAGATGATCCTGGAGATTATCAGCCCATACGAGTGTTATCTCTTTTAGCAAAGGGCTTTGAAAAATTAGTGAATAAAAGAGTACTTGCTTACCTTGGGAAAAATGCAAACATCAGTATGGGTTTCATGAGCAATATAGCACTAAGTTGTCCCTCACAAATCTAATAAATGATGTAATAATATACAAATAATGCACAGATGTGATTGTGTTAGTGGCGATGCAGCGCACTCGAGGGTATTTACAATTTGCGACTAGCACGAGGCGCTTGCGGCGAGTGCTTTTGCATAATATTGTAAATACCCGAGATGCCTGCATCGCCACTAACATCACGAATTCAAATCTGTGCATTATTTGTTTTATAAAACGGGTCAGCAGTATGACTTTGTAGTGGAAAATTTGTTGAAACCGCTCCAAATTTCCTCAGATGGCACAGACAAGGAGGCAACATCTGCTTTCTCTTATGACATCACAAGCGTAGAGTGTGATGCATGCGCCCCTGTGTAAGCGCATCAAAATCCTTGTGACAGACTTCTAGAAAGAACACATATTTCATGGCGTGTGTCTCAGTTTTCACGCGCTAGAGGTAAAGTGATGCATCCAAAATGCGCAGTGCTGCAAAGAAAAATGCTCAGTGCTGCACAAAAAATGGACGGCTGGAAGGTAGCGTAGAATTAAAGCATGAACACATGACATGCATACGCACTCGCAATTGGCTACATCCTTCAACCAGTTTTATAAAATCTATTGATGAAGGCAGACTAACGCTTGATGTATTCTTAGATTAAAAAAGGCATTTGACACTATATACTATTCTATATTGTGCGGGAAGCTTGAATGTTATGGAATTAGGGGATTACCCCTGATGTGGTTTAAAAATTATCTTTGTGACAAAACTCAATTTGTAAAATATAGTGGGATCAGCTCATCGAGGAAGATAACATCATGCGGTGTACTGCAAAGATCTGTTATTAGGGCCAACACTCTTCTTAATCTACATTAATGATTTACCTGACAGTACAGATTATTTCAGCTTTAGACACTTTGCAGATGATTCAACCTCGTTTCACACGTTTCCTGTTGGACAGTCTACTGTTTATATGGATGAAGTAAATACCCATCTTGAAAAGGTATCAAGTTGGTGTAATGCAAATAAATTCACACTTAATTCATCAAAAACAAATTAAATGCGTATAAGGGGAGTTCGAAAAACCACTGAAGTAAAAGAAATGCTAAAAATTACGAACACATTATGGATGTTGCATTGTTTGTAGGTTTAAATATCGACCAACACTTATCCTGGAAAACTCATAATGAGAATGTAAACAAAATGTATTAGAAAGAAAATTTGCATTATTTTTAGACTCATAAGTTTTTGCCACAGTAAATCTTGCTTTTACTGTACAAGACTCTGGTGCAACCTCACATTACTTTTGGGACTGAAGTATGGGGAAGCACACATGAAACAAATCTGAAATGTATACTGTTAACCCATTCGTGACAGAGGGTCCACATTATGTGGTTTGGCCTAATAACTTTTGATGCAGAGCCCTAAATATCATACCAAATACATGAGCAGAAAGAGCAAATAATTCTACACATACCGTGCCCATTTTCGTTGCATCAATATTTGTTGTTTGATGCTGATATTTTTTAAAAGGAAAATAAGCATTAAAATCCTTAAATTGGCAATGCGATAAAAATGTTAAAATTACTGTTTTTCCCAGCAAATTGGCAACTTTATGACTTCTCATCATACATTCTGTCAATTTATATTTATTTCAGATACATGTTTTATAAGAAAAATGTAGCAATAAAATAAAAATGTTGGTGTTGCCAATTTGAAGAATAAAACCTGATCAAATTAGGCTTTAAATAATTCCTGTCACGAATGGGTTAAGTCAAAAAATGGCTTTACGCGCTATCACATTGAGTTCGATCATGACACATTCAAAACCATTATTTGAACAGTTAAAACTGTTGAATGTGTACCAACTGCGCAAACTTTGTATCTGTAGTTTTATGTATGAACTAGTAAATGTAATATTACCTCATAAAATAATTGCTCTTTTATTCAGCATAACTAGCAGATAAGACAAAAAGAAGAAAACAAAAACAACCAAAAAAAATGTATATACCCAAGGTTAGACAACCAAAAGAAAATTTTCAGTTCATATGTAGGTAGTTCCTTATGGAATGATTTACCTTTTACAGGGTTCATACACTTACACATCTTCATAATTCCATAACTTTCCATGACTTTCCGGGGCACAAAAATGGAGAAACTTTCATAAAAAGCGCGCTTTTTAAAGAGCTTCGAAGCTGATCTGAATGCAATGAATGCTGGGCTGGCCGGAGCGCGAATTTAATGACGTGAAATATATCTTGAATAAATGATTTTCCATGACTTTCCAGAAGAAATTGACAAATTTTCTGACTTTCCCTGTGTCACACTGAAAATGCATTTATTCTTTTTTATTTATTTTTCCCCAGCAAAGCTTGCTAACTTTCATCTAATTTTCACTCCACAGCCAGGTTGCTAAGAGACAAGGAGTTAATTTTATGCAGCAATGAGAAATGTGTGAGGAGAAGAGTGTGAGAGATTCTTTTTGCCATCGATGTCTGACTTGAGTTGATTTACATATCTATGTATGTTGTGTGCAGGGTAGTAAACTTGAATAAGTCTTTTTAGTTGAGCTCAGTGAGCCTTTGCTTTTTCACAGCTGCTTGAGATACTTTTGGGAAAGTGTAAAATTGGGAGGATATACCAGTAGTTTTCCAGTAGTTTTCTGGGCAGATCATCTTTCAAACTTTGTGGAGAACACATGTGCAGTTTGAGGCAGTCGCCATTTTAGTCGCCATCTTGATTTAATTTGATTTTCAAACTTTGAACCAAAAGCAGCCTTATTTCACTGATATTGGCTGAAGCTTTATAAACCTGTATGAGGCCAAATTAGGCAGAATTCATACTGATATTTCTATGCCTGAATTGAAGAAGCCATCGGTAAGTTAAACTGTGATTTATTCTAATTTTCTTATTAAAAAAAAAGAAAAAAGAAACAAAAAGGCTTAAAGAACTTCAGAGATGATTTGAAATTTTGATATAAATGTTATAAACCTTATGGAATATTTGATATGTACTTTTGAAGAAGAATGCAAGTATCCTAAAACATGTTATTTTGCAAGCTTACGTAACAGCTAAATCATACTTTGTCGATGATGTTCTTGAATGTGATTTTTAACCTCAAGTGTGTTAATAGAAACTTCAAACAAACCTTTATCAATTATAATATGACATGTAAAATGAAAATAACTTAACATTTGACATGTTTGATGTTATTGTTAGGATATATCGTAGAAAGATTCTTGGTTTTATTTTAATTTTAGATGGTTCCAAGATTGGGATACGTTCCAAGATCGGGATCATTTCCAAGATCGAGATAATTTCCAGGATCGGGACATTTTCCAAGGTCGGGCCGTTATGAAGATTGGGCTATTTTGTTCCTACGAAGGTCGGTGAATATTACTGCTTTTGGCTGACGTCTTTGATGGAGATTTTTTAGCCAACGATTACGAGATAAGTTGTCATAAAGAACAGTGAGAGGGAAAGCAGAAGAATATTTTTTATTTCAAGATGTGAACTTGTTTTTTTAGGAAGTCTTGCAGATTGACTGTTGGATTCAGAGATACAGACAAAACATTTGAAGATGAGGGAACAGTTGATCGTGAAAGGGTTGTTATTTTCAAATTTTTGCATCATTGTAAGATTTTATGATTTCAGATGGTAGTCTTGAGCTGGAGATGTGGAAATAGAGACTTAAAGAGATAGTCAGAGGTTAGTTGGGGAGAAGTTGAAATTCAGATATTTGAATATTTTTTTTAAGTGTGATCAGTAAATTCAGTAATTGAGAGATATTAAGTGAAAATGAAGGTGGATCAGTACAGGGTCCTTTCATGGGAATGTTTAGAAGAGTTGTGATTGCGTACGGAAATGAAACAAGGGTTTAATTACTATTTTTTGGAGGTTATTGGAGGTGATGGTGTGATACATTGGAACATTGAATTGATTTAATTGTGATTAGATCAGTACAGGATCTGTTCAGGGATAAGTTGAAGTATTTGTCGGTATAGAGACAAGGTCAGAGTGGGAACTTGATATGGTGGATTGGATCAATGCAGGATCCTTTGCCTGTTTGTCATATTGAATTTCATGGTTGTGAAACAGAGTACTAATTTGAGCTAGTATACTTTGTCGTTTTCGAGGTGTTGAAACAATTTTTTTTTTGTATACTGAAATAAATTGTAAATTTATTTTGACTGGTACAAGCTGAGCTTTATCTGGAATTTTATTTGAGTCCACCCATGTGACACCCTGATTTTTGCTTCTGGAAAAAAGAATTTTCAATTCTGTGACATACCAGAAATTCCCTGACCCGTATGAACCTTGTAGTATTGTGCGGACAAAACCATCCGCTTCATGTTTTATAAATATACAGAGAAAAAGAATACAACAAATCTAAAGCATAATAGGAACCAGAAAGTAGCATGAATGCTAATCGAATTCAAGTTTTGGAAGGGTGTTTACAACTTTTGCAATTCATAACTATCAATTCACGCTTGAATGAACACACAATAAAAACAAAATATCACCATGTTGAAATTATCATGTACTTACTGCCTTATTTTAGTTCATTAAAAATCATATCAATAACACTTTTAGAATGTTTATATGACCGATGTACATGTATCAATGATCTCATGGCATTTGATTGAAAGTTCACGCTTCAGTGAACACGTGGGAATAGAAAAGCTCGCTTATCATGTATTCAGCAAAATTCAATTGCTTAATTTGATTAACCATAAGAAGTCTATTTGGGGAGTTCCTCTGATCTGATTTTCATCGAAATCCCGATCTCACACGCTTCATTGAGCGAAAGAGACAAGAAAAATATGCAAATAAGGAGAAAGTTTAGGGCTTTGTCCCTGCTCTGTACCGTATCGGATACTTAATTTGGAGCACGATCCGTTAGTTCATGACCTCAGGAAGATATGTGGTAACTTTCATATAATAACTCCCACTGGAATGAACAATATTCATCAATGAAAATAGGCAATTTTTCACTTTTGTTAAAATTCTGCTCCTTAACTCTACATGATGTCAATGGGGATGATACAAAACATGAAATCTGGCCTATTTTCATTGATGGTTATTGTTCGTTCTACTGTGAGTTTTTTCATGGAATTTGGCACATATCTTCCTGACGTCATTAGCTAACGGGATCGTGCAAGAAATTGAGGATCCGATACGGTACGGAGCAGGGGCAAAGCCTTAAACGACCTCCTCATTTGCATAATTTTCTTGTCTCTTTCGCTCACTGAAGCGTAAGAGATCGGGATTTCGATGAAAATCAGATCAGAGGAATTTCCCAAGAAGACATCTTATTGTTAACCAAATCAAGCAACTGAATTTTGCTGTATACGTGAAAAACGAGCTTTTCCATTCCCGCATGCTCATTGAAGCGTGAACTTTCAATTAAATGCCTTTAGATCATTGATACACGTACATCGTTCATATAAGTATACTAAAAATGTTATCGATTTGATTTTTATTGAAAAAAATAAGGCAGTAATTACTTGACAATTTCAACATGGATATATTTTATTTTTTTGTGTTCATTCAAGCGTGAATTGACAGTTATAAATTGCAAAAAATGCAAACACCCTTCCAAAACTTGAATTCTTCTGGATTAGATCAAATTCAACATGCAAAAGTTGTCACAATTCAGTGTTTGCCATTTTCACCTCATGCTCACTCTAGCGTGAAATTTGGTGCACAACTCACATGATATGTTTGGTAGCGAATAAAACTTATGTTACATACCTTCACATGCAAAAAACTTAAAATATGTTCCAATATCATGGCATTAATGTCGTGACATCGGGCTTGTGAACTTCAAAAAAAGGACAATTTGCATTTAGGTCATGTTCACTGAAACCTGACTTGGCAACTCTCCATAATTTCTACACAAAGGCTTGCTAGGAAGTTTAGCTACACAGATATATGATTATATTTTCATAACTCCTAGATGAAATATAATTTAAGTTTGTTTTAGGGGGGACTTACTTTTTGTGCGCAGGTTAGTTTTGTTGTTGATCTGTTTAACAGCATAACAATACATATATTTATTTATTGTGTTTAGCCATACAATGTTTTGAAGGGACCCAGCTCGATTAGCATTCATGCTACTTTCTGGTTCCTATTATGCTTTAGATTTGTTGTATTCTTTTTCTCTTTATATGTTATGTTATGTCTTCATAATTGGATAATGAACTTCAAGTTCAAGTTCATGCAAGTTCAAAAATATATAAGGGTCGGTTGCAAAGACTAGACATAAGAAGTGCACATGCGCGCATGGCTCACTGGACCGTACTGTGTGTATTTACGTATCACGCGGAGGCAGATTAACCTTATTTTTTTTTTTTAACTCGAGCAAAACAGTCCGCCTATTCATTGTCTCTGAGACGAAAAATAATAAAATCACGGTTTGCGTCTTATTAACAGTTTTTCATTCCACATTATGGTTGGTTTCAGGGTTTTTTTTTAGTACAAATACAAGTACTCATACACATGTTTCGTCTTAGTTTGAGAATCTTTTAAATCGGCTGCTCACAAAGTTAGACAATGCCTTTAATGATTTTTTTTTTCCTAAACGTGTTCTTCCCGAGAATTTAATACCCAAGATCTTGCTATGGCCTGATATTAAATTTGCTTTGAAGCGGTGGCTTGGACACCCCCCTTCCCCCGACAACAGAAGGTCAAAATGAAATGATTTTTCTTAACATGTTCTTCCAAGAATGGTCAGAGTTTACGCGAGATCTTGCTTTGGCCTAGTACTTGCGCGATGGTTTTATTTTCGCGAATTTCGCGAATCACTCACCTATCGCTAACAACATGCGAAAATATCCGCGCGTTTGCTTTAGCTCTCGCCATCGGCACATTGTTGCCATTGCCTGTTGCCACTGCAATGCATGCACTATTCGGAAAGTGCAGCAGTCCTCTGTGTACATAGCATCATACCACAACTCACAGATAAATTGTCACCGCAGGTTAGTTCTGTAGTCACCTCCAAAACCCCTATAAGAAGCCAAATTCTGCTAACAAAAATGCAGAATCAGTGCCATTTTTTTCAAAGCATGCGGGGCCTAAGTGGGGTGGTAAGAAAGAGAGTAGCCAAAAATGCGCTATAAATCAAGAAATCGGGGGTTTTATGACGGCTTTTTTTGTTTATCACAAGATACGAGTGTGAAGGCATTGGTAAAAAAGGAATCGAAAAACAAATCCTCCAGATCTGCCGATACGGCTCTTTCATCTACAAATAAGTTTACTTAGCCATTCCATGTCACTAGACACCAACCGCTTAAAATTTAAAGTTCAACTAATTAAAAAAAGTGATTCATGTTTGGCTAGGTATCTGTTCAAAAGGTGTAAATCTGATTTTTCACCACGTTTCACCTTCGAACAACCGAGTTACACCTTCCGCAACAGAGATCAGATATATCATTTCTTTTATGAAATATTATGTTAAATCCATTTGACCATATCAAGTTGGTTTTTGCATTTTTATGTGATGAGCTTGACAATATTTTAGATTGTAAACACCCTCAAAATGTGTCACACGAGTCACAAAAATATGTCCTTTTTCAGATAGTTTAAAAAGTAGGATATTGTATGACTTGTAGTTAATCATGTTCATAGCTTTTGAGGAGCTTAGGGTCCTTAATCATACCAGCAAAGCAAATTTCCATGAATAAAACCCTTCATTATGAAAAACACCAGAACAATAATGTCACACGAGTCACGCTAAGATTTCTTAGGGTTGTTACACGAGTCACATTTTTACAAGTTTGTGAAAATAAATAGAATGAATTATATTTGTTGACAGAAATAAATTCTGTCTTTAAAATGATTCATGTAAAATGTTTTAATCATCACATTAAGGTTACATATCATATCATTTGATAATTAAGGAGATACAATACATCTAATAAGTAATCTATATTTCAACTGGAATGCCAACTTCTGCTCACATCCTCTGCAAAGTACAACAGCCAGATCCTGTCAACAATAGGCATGATAGGGGACAGTTCATGGGTGAAGAGAATTGAATCTTCAGAATATTGGCCCTCAACCACGTTACGAGGCGTGGAGATTGATTCCATGAGATAATTAGGACATTTCCGAACAACAAGATAATTACGAAATTTACGCACTACCGTGCATCTAAAAAATTCTTTACACTTTTGAAATGGCTGTCAAATAAAAAAATACATAATTCTGGAGGGAAAGGTTTATATGTATGGAAAGCTCAAAGACTTAACTTTCATATGACACCAAAAGGTCCGAAAACAATTCATGCTTGGGTGAGCACTGCTCACTTTTGGAAAGGGTATGGAAATTGGGTTGCGCAGGAATGGGCCTTCTAATTTGTGAGAGGAAAGTCCTTTGGAGCTTACAAAATTGAGGGTGATATAACAAATTCATGATCAATTGTGATGAGTTTGGGTTTGCTGAGTGAAATATGTGGTTTATGGGATTAGCATTGTATGCATGAGTGAACAGGAATTGCAATTTATTATTGTACATTGTAACTTTCCTGGTAGACTCAGTGGTGTGTTCATGGGAGTCAGGATGGGGTGATGGTACGTGTTGCAGAGGAGGTGAGATGTAAGGTAGGACTTTGTTGGGTAGATGGGATAAAGATCAAGAGGACATGAGTGCCCCTCCCCCCCCCCTCTCTCTTCCTGGGTGTACGTGTGCATATCTTGACAATTCATATTCGTTGGTCTCCACTCCAAAATATCCAGACCACCTTCCCTTATCCCGAATTATATCTACATTTCCCAAATTGGACTGGTTTCTATTATCCATTGACACCTGAAGTCAATCACAATCTATCAGTCAATTAATTAGTACTGTAATTTAGGCAATCAACATTCAGCTATCAGCCACTTAATCAACAATGTGTCAGTCAATCAATAGGTCAATCAGTTAATCAGTCAAACATTCAGTCACCATTCAGCTATTTCAATCAATTAATTATTCGATAAATCAATCATAATTAATCAGTAACTCAGTCAATCTCTCAAACAATCAATGTCCTCTTGACCCTTATCCCATCCACCCAACAAAGTCCTACCCTATCTCACCTCCCCTGCAACATGTACCATCACCCCATCCTGACTCCCATGAACACACCACTGAGTCTACCAGGGAAAGTTACAATGCTACAATAATAAATGCAATTCCTATTCACTCATGCATAAAATTTGATTTAATAAACCATAAAATTCACTCAGCAAACCCAAACTGATCGCAATTGATCATGAATTATTCATATCACCCTCAATTTTGTAAGTTCCAAAGGACTCACCTCTCACAAATTGGAAGGCTAATTCCTGCACAACTTAATTTTCATACCCTTTACATAACTGACCAGTGCTCACCCAAGCATGAACTGTTTTCGGACTTTTTCATGTCATATAAAATTTGAGTCCATGAGCTATCCATACATATAAACCTTTCCCACCAGAATCATTTATATTTTTTTTTATTTGGCAGCCCTTTCAAAAGTGTGAAGTTTTTTTGAGACGCACAGTATAAAGCAGACACTCTGGCAAAGAAAGTTGAATAGACTAAAGTGGTTACCTAATTTAACTCTCTAAGAAAGATAGATTAGCATAGGTTGATTTTGTTAAATGTGATTTTACTGTAATTTGCTTAACGGAAACAAAACAGTTGATCATTTTTTTTTTTATTACCACACTTTATAATGATAGAAAAGAAAGAAAAAGATAACACGGTGTGTGAACATTATTTGTAAGAATGGAGGACTCTTAGCCCACCAAAGTCACTTTCATGTTAAAGAGGAACTTGTGGACATAAATTCCAAAGCCAAAATGAAAGTGAACTTAAGGAAAGTTTTACTTTGATTCATTTCAAGTGCAGTGGAATCTCATTATAAAGAACACTGTTATAACAAACTCTCGTTATAACAAGGTAATTGTGCCAGTCCCACTTATTTGCATTTTGTTATTTAGCCCTGATATAACAAGGTTTCGATATAAAGAGGTAATTTCCTTGGTTGAGAGGGCTTTGTTATTATTGGGTTTCTCGGTATAAGACTTTTAAAGTAGTTAATAAATTAAATGTAAATTAGTTAAAAAGAACTTTCCATAACTCTTAATATGCAAGGGGGGGGGGGGGGGAGAGGAAAAAGTGAATTTTTGCTGGATGTTTACATTACGTACGTGTATAGCATGTTCCAAGTGCTCCCATCAGAGCTTGAATTAAATAATTCCTTTGTTTTAAAGATGTAATGGATGCAGCTGACCATAAATCAGTGGTGGCGATTTCATGTAACGAGGGGGGGGGGGGGGGGGGGGGGGGGGGGGGGGGACGGAAACACCAAAAGTCATCGCCGAAAATCTGTTTCGAGAAGTGGAAGGGGGTGATCGTTATCGTGAGCGAGCGAAGCGAGCGACCTAAATATAACCTTAAAAATATAACAAAGAAGCCCCATTTTGCCATCAAAGTACACTCTAGGCCTATAAACGGAAAAATAAATAGCTTAAGTTTTAAAAATCGAGGGGGGGGGCATGTCCCCCCGTCCCCCCTGGGATTGCCACCTTTGCCATAAATGGTATGTTAGGTTGAAAATTTGGCTCATTTAACTCTATAATATCATGACAATTGGTAAAAATTTTAGTCCCAAATGGCACTTGTCACGCCAGTCACACCCATGTGTCACGTGAGTCACATTTTCATAAAGGTGATTGACTTAAAACATAACGTCAAAGGATAAAGAAATTTTTACTTATTACTGCCTCATGTCTCAAATTAACTCCAGGAAATTTGGTGTGAATGGGGCAAGTACTTTCTTACATAAATCCAGTCAAGTACAGTAAGGTCAGAAATCTTCCATAGTGTTGTATCATGTGTGTTACAAAAAAAAGGAAATAAAATAAAATATCTCCAACAAGCATGACTTTGCATTAAATATTTCTGTTTAGCAATGTGTATGGTCAATACATTAATTGAATAGGTAAAACAAAACAGGTCTGCAAAATAAGGTTTCCAAGTACTTAATCTGAAAAATCTGAAATTTTGTATGAATGTCACGCGAGTCACAATGGAATGGCTCGTACAGCAAGTCCCGTCTCTCTACTGCTCTTGCGAAATCAAGGACTCACGAAAATGTCTGTGAGCCTTCGATTCGCGAAAATATTGGCTTATATAGTACTACATTTGCTTTGAAGCGACAGCTTAGACCCCCCTCCCCCCACCCCAAACCCCAAGCTACACTAGTGCTTTGAAGGTCAAATTGAAATGATTTTCTTCTGAACGCGTTTTTCACGAGAATCGGAAGGGTTTACCCAAGGTCTTAATGTGGCCTGATGTTACATGGAGCAACACTTGCATATAATAAGCTATTATGTTAAAACTCTATGAACAGTGCAACATGCATTATTGTATTATATTATATCTGAATATTTTGGACTGTTTGTTCGATTTTTCGCTTTTTGTATATTTTCTTTATTTTTGTTTTGCCATTTCAATAGCGTTTGTAAAACTTTTTGTATTTTGATGATAATTCTAAATTGTGGATTTCATACCAACAAATTTGAATTGATTTGATTGATTCGTACTTTGAAGCGGTGGCTCCCCCCCCCAAACACTTAGTACTTTGAAGGTCAAAACAAAATGATTTTTCTGAACGCGTTCTCCCCGAGATTGTTACGAGTTTACGCCAGATCATTACTTTGGCTGATATTACTTTGGCTGAGTTAATACTTGATTTCTTATTCCTACATTGCATTGATTTAATGATACAAAATGAAAGCGTTTGCTTAAAGTGATTTCTTCTGCACGAGTTTGAGAGGGATGAAATATTTTCTGGGATCTATATGCCCTTTAACATGTACAGTTCAAAATTATCACTTTTATCAAAGAAGGCAGCTAAAGTGTAGACAGAATTGGAAAAGAAAGTCCATTTGGACATTGTAGATGTTTAAAATAAGATAGAATTTAAAAACAAATTTAAACACTTACAGCAGGACTTCCGATGACTGTCTCCTTTATCAAACAGGTCATAGTAAGATCAACTTCTGCCATATTCACCAAAACCTCCACTTCTGCACGAGCAGGTATGAATTCATTCTTCGCTTCTCCGTCCTCTATTAACTGTTACCATGGAAAAAGAAATCGACATCACACAGAGATGTATATATGCACTATGCAAAGCAAAGTCCCACAAAGGAGTTTGTCAATTATGACAAGTGAGTTCTAATAATGAAGGAAAAGTTTTAAATCAAGCAGCATACTTGGACTATTTTTTTTTTCTCAGAGCCAGGGTGACCAGACATATTTCCCGTAATTCAAGGCAGTCCCGTATTTGAACCATTTGTCCAAAGTCCCATACAACTCTCCAGGATGTCTTTTTGTCCCATATTTCACACTTACTGATGAAACAATGGAGTATTTAGCAGTAAACTGAAAAATAATATACTACATATATATGAAATGAAGCATGCAGAAACAGAAAATTGTCATCTCTTTGCTCGTTTGCTTCTCTCACTCACTAGGTCCTCTAGCTAGAATGAACAAAGTACAATATTCAACAGTGACTCATGAGCTGGGATGTTAGACCTCATTTAAGATACCTATGCTTTGATGAATGGGACCAATTTCATGAAAACAATAATTATGACAGCGGATTCTTGATTTTCATAAAGAAAAAAATGAAATATGCAATATATCTCAAAACAAGAAAATCATACCTGATTTTATTATTATTTGCTATCAAAATAAATTTATGTGTCTACCCATTCTGCTAGTTTGTCCAAACTACACTGCTATTTGAGAAAGATCAAAGTAACAATCGTGCACGCCTCACCAAGAGTAGTGCCTTCCCATAACCACATGCACATGTGCATGACGGCCATCTTCCTCTAAGAGTTGCCAGAGACAGTGATTAGGACAAGCTGCCCGGTAAGGAGAGGGGATGTAGGGAGGGACATACGAAAATACATAAATCTATTTAGCAAATAATAAAATCGGGTATAATTTTCCTGATTTACTACACAAGATTAATGTATACTAACATGGAAAAAAATTGGGGTGACATGTCGCATTGGAAGGAAACGAGGAGAAATAGAAGACGTCGCCACCCTCAAAGAGGAGGTTGCAAATCTCACTCCCCCCCCCCCCCCCGATGGAATATCCTTCGAATAGAAGGACGTAAATGAATTGCGGGACCACCAGAAGGCGGCTCACAAAATGTCCTCCAAAGGAGTACCCTAAAACAGAGCCCAAGAAGTAGCAATGTTCCTAGTATAATAGGCTCTTGGAGGATTATCTGAGGTAAATGCCTCCTAACCAGCAGCCTGGATGGCTTCCACAATCCATCGCGAGGGTTTCAAGGGAAGCTGGGGAATAGGGATCACAGGAAATGAGAAAAGGCTGATCTTCTTTACAAAAGGCCTTTCTCCTGTCTAAATACCATTTGAGTGCCCTAACAGGGCCCGAAAAAAGGCAGTTTAGTTCGTAGCTATAAATGAAGGATTACGGACACCTTACCTTTCCCATCTAATTGGAATTTAAAATCTGATGATCCCAATGTTAGTTACAACCAGTTCTTGGCAAAGTTTTTTGCGTATATATGATAAATGCTTTCCTTTATGTGAAATAAATGTAAGAAATAAACGTAAAAACAAACTTTGGATTAATGGTGAACTTGCGTATATGATAAAGAAGGAATGGCGATTGTATTAAAAGATTCATTAAAAAAGACCAACTGAATACAGGAAAGGTGTATATAACAGTTTAAGAATAAGGTCACTTGTGAAATAAAAAAAAGCTAAATATCAATATTACAATTATAGAATTAGGTGGTCTGTCAAAGTTTGATTAGAAAGAAATATAACCCTCCTTGTAGAAATTATTATAAGCTAGAACATATTTGAAGCTCAGCGAAAATCGAGGAGAAATAACGGATGTATTCCTCAAAGAAGACTGGAATGTAGAATCAAGATTTGAGAAAGAGTGCCGTCCCATAGAGAATACACATAATGGGAAATATTTACATGCATCCATTTATTCCAAAATTGGACCACGATGCCGTAGTCAAAGTAAAAGAAAAAGTACACTTCTTGTAGAGAATTGTTTCAGCTACAACTCATGGAGAAAATCAACCAACCATAAGCGAGATATCGTCAATTGAATACAGGAAATATGACGTCATAAATTCAAAATCGAATTTTTGACTTGAGATGAGAAAATGACGACTTTTTCTACAATGAAAGGACCACTTATTCTTCATGGATTCAAATCTAGATGTCAAAAGCCTTCAAAATGTGCAAAAAATTAGGGTGTCTCCACTCTTTTTAAGGAGCTATATAGTACAGTCAAAATAAGAAAAAAAAGGGGGGGGGGGGGGTGTCAACCTAGAACTAATTGCACCAGAAACGATTCCACTTGCATATAGTCTGAAAAATACCTAAAAACAACATACTAAAAATTAACAAAAATTGAAGTGGTGGATCAATGCCTAATTTCCATAAATTCAAAATGGCCGCCATATCAGACTGCAGTAGACATGGCGATACGGTTACAGCTCGTTATTCCGAAGGTTCGTTATTCCAAAGGTTTGTTATTCCGAAGGTTCGTTATTCCAAAACACGCAAATTGTGTATACCTAGATGTTCGTTAGTCCGAATATGAAAAAGGGTTCGTTAATCCGAACATTTGTGGAGTTATTCAGAAGGTTCGTTATTCCGAAAATGAAATAAATTTCGTTATTCCGATGGTTCGTTAATCCAAAAATGAAATAAGGTTCGTTATTCCGAAGGTTCATTTATCCGAAAATGAAATAAGGTTCGTAATTCCGAAGGTTCGTTAATCCAAAAATGAAATAAGGTTCGTTAGTCCGAAAATGAAATAAGGTTCAAGAGTCCAGAAATACAGTAATCTGTTGCTTAGTCTGGAAAGCTGGGTGGGACGGCCGGGCGTTGGGAGAACCACCCTTTCTGTTCAATTGTTATGGGGGGGGGGGGGGGCTGATCTATCGTGACCAGGGGCGTACATTTACGCAGGATTCTTTCAAAGGGGGTGATCATAGGCTTATGGGACTAGTTCATTTTCAATCCTGAATCCATGCAAGAATCGATGTTATGTTTACCGCTCTTCGCCAGTCCTGTTGATGTCGGGGGGGGGGGGGGGGGGGGGGGTTCACGTATTTTTTCCATGGTTTTGTCCATGTTCGAAGAACCATTCTCGACTAGATGTTTACCACTTGTAAACCTTAAAAATGTCGCTCTGCGGGGGCCAGAGGGGGCTTGTTTTGACCAGAATAGAAGGAGTGTTTAACACCCCAAACAGGGGCGTCAATCCTCCCTTATTTATTTATTTTTTTGGATGGGGGGGGGGTAAGAAAGCCATCCGTAGCTAGCGTAGCCAACTCTTTGGAATGGGGGGGGGGGGGATACACACTAATTTCACATTAAATGTCTTATAAGAGGGGAAGACAAGAGTAGTGGCATAGACAGGTCCTCAGAGATGGAGGATGCCATGGGGCAGGGGCGTACGTACGTGAGATTGGCATGCATCGAAACAATGATTTCAGAGTTCTATGTACAAACCTAACCCCATCGGCTCAGCACACACATTTGTTTTTTTGTAGCAAAACATGCACACATTGGCATCAATATGCATATAGCACATCACTTTATTTGAAATACGGTAAAACGGGAATGTAGATAAAATGCCTTGTTCAAGGTCCGGGGTTCGAACCCCTGACTTTCGCGTCTACAGTCAAGCGCCTTAAACCACACGACTATACGACACCTCTACGTACACATACACACACCCCGGCAAACAAAACACACACACACCCGCACACATGCTGATCCGGGGAAATGAACTGGAACTTATTTCATTTTCAAAATAACGAACCTTCGGAATGACGAACCTTATTTCATTTTCTAAATAACGAACCTTCGGAATAACGAACCTTCGGAGTATTCGAACCTTCGGAATAACGAACATCACCCGGCAATACACAGAGAACCTATTTCAGGCTATATCTCTAGATATGAGACACGTAGAGAGCTAATTTTAGTGTCTTTACCTATGTTTTTGGGGTCAAGAAACATAATTATGGCATTATTACCAGCTTGCAACTACTCCTTAATTCGTAATTTGCATAAAATTGGCAAATGATGTGCAAATCTATCTTGAGTTTGACCCAAGTGACTCTGCTAGTGTGGAAGTCACTCTTGGAGCACTGTCCAGATGTGTGGGAAAGGTGCAGGAATGGATGACTGTGAACAAGCTAAAACTCAATGAAGAAAAAACAGAGTTTCTTGTTCTTGCCTCCCAACGTCATCTTCAGCACGTACGTGACATCAAATTTGCAGTTGGCACAACACTCATCTCTCCCTCTAAACATGTGCGCAATCTGGGTGTTGCCTTCTCTGCTGACGCAACAATGAGCACTCATGTTTCACAGATCTGCAAATCAGCTAACTATTACATCAGAAATCTGTGGAGGGTCAGGAAATTCATTGATACTCCAACTTGTCACGCAACTGTCCATGTTTTAGTGTTATCTAGACTGGACTATTGCAATGCTCTTCTTGGTGGAATTAGTCAAGCTGATTTGGATCGACTGCAGAGAGTACAGAATGCTGCATCTGGACTCGTGTACCATGTCCGCTTACGTTGTCATGCCACTCCTCTCATACGTCAACTTCACTGGCTGCGAGTCAAGGAGAGAATATCCTTCAAGCTTCTACTACTGGTTTACAAAGTAGTTAATGGCAGAGCAGCAGGGTATGTCAAGGAATGCCTCGTAAGACATTCACATTCTAAGCGCACTCGTCTTTCATCGTCAGTGACTTTTACTCTACCACGCACCTACAATTTAGCTGGCGATGCAGCTTTCTCCTCTACTGCACCCAGGCTGTGGAAGAAGTTCCCTCCTCTTCTGAACTCGTCACCAACATTGGATCAATTCAAACGAAACTTGAAGACTTATCTATTTTAATATCCTCATGATTGGACTTTAAACTGACACTGTCACTGCCTGGTAATTTGTATATATTTTATCTCCTATGCTGACCAGGGATGACATTTCAAAGCGATATAGAAATTTCTACTACTACTACTACTACTACTACTTTTTAAAACTTCAAAATGGCTCCCAAGTTGCATTTTAAAAATTAAATCCCATCTGATACACATGGAAAGTTAAATTCAATGTCCTTATATCCATGGTTTGGGGATGAGGAAGATTTATAAGCATTACTAGCAAGTTTTAATTATCCACTCATAACTCATAATTTGCATAAATTTGCATACAATTAGCCCCTTTCCACTTCTAAATGGCGGCCATGTCAGACCATATTAAACACGCAGGACATACTTTAGTCTATATCTCTAGATCTGAGACACGTATAGAGCTCATTTTATTGTCTTTACCTATGTTTCTGGGGTCAAGAAACATGATTATGGCATTATTATCAGCTCACAACTATTCCTAAACTCCTAATTTGCATAAATTTGCATAATTTTAGCTTTTTTTCAATTCAAAATGGCTGCTAAGTTGCATTTTAAAACTCTTCCTCAATTGATATTCATGGAAAGTTAATTTCAGTGTCCTTATCCAAGGTACGGGGATGAAAGAGATTTTTCATGGCATTAATAGCAAGTTTCAACTATCTTATCTAACTCTTAATTTGCATAAAATTTGCATTCAATTAATCAATCTTTACTTCTAAATGGCCGCCATGTCAGACCACAGTAAACACGCAGATCCTATTTTAGCCTATATCTCTACATCCGAGACACGTAGAAAGCAAATTGTAGTGTCTCTACCTATGTTTCTGGGGTCAAGGAACATGATAATGGCATTACTACCAGCTTGCAACTACTCCTTAACTCCTAATCTGCATAAATTTGCATAAAATTAGCCTTTTGGAAATTCAAAATGGCTGCCAAGTTGCATTTTAAAAACTAAATCTCATCTGATACTCATGCGAAGTTAATTTTAGTGTCCTTATATCCATGGGTAGGGGATGAAGAAGATTTATCACTATTACTAGCAAGTTACTACTTTCCATGGACTCTTAATTTGCATTAATTTGCATACAATTAACCCCTTTTCACTTTAATGGCCGCCATGTAAGACCACAGTATACACGAATAACCTATTTTAACCTACATCTCAAGATCTGAGACACACAGAGAGCTAAATTTAGTGTCTGTACCTATGTTTTGGGGGGTCTAGGAATATGATTATGGCATTATTACCACCTAATAACTACTCCTTAACTCCTAATTTGCATAAATGGGCATTAAACTAACCATTTTCCAATTCAAAATGGCTGCCATGCTGCATGTTTAACATTCTGTCTCATCTGATACTCACAGAAATTCAATATCAGTGTCCCAGCCCATGGTTAGAACGAGATTAGGTAGATTTAGCATGACTAGCAAGCTATAACTATCCACTGAGTCTTAATTTGCATAAATTTGCATATAATTAAACCCTTTAATTTAAACATGGCTGCTTTATGGCCTGTCCAAGATCGATATAGGTAAGTTGGTGACACGTAATAAGTTTATTTTTGGTGTTATTATTGGGTGAAAGAACTTAACCGTTAGATACAGCGACCTACTATCCCAGAAAAAGCGGAACGGTGGATTTTCGGTACTTAACCTTTAGAAAGTAGATAATCTTTTGCTTTAGTAGGTAAAGTATCTTCTACCAAAGAGAAGGATATCAAGAGCATTAGATTTTATAAAGTAATTTAGATTCTATGCCCGTTTCTTGAAATTCAGTAAATTTAGAATTTCACATGTTTTTCGCGACAGTTGAGAGCAGAATTGTGGGGCGAATGGCCCTTCATATGGCGTGTGCATTAGCATGTTTTGTTGCTGACATGCATCAGTGGACATCCCTCAATCATGAAAGGCCATCCCGACACAAAGCTACTCTCATCAGTCTCCAATAATTTGAAATGACCGTATTTTAAGAAATGGGCATAGGATACAAATTACTTTTCCAAATTCAATGATCTTGGTATCATTTTCTTCCTTGGACGATACTTATGTAAAAACGTTATCTGCTTCTTGAAGGTAAAGTACTGGAAATGCACCATTCCCCTTTTTCTGGGATACCGGGTATATACTGTACTAGTCAGCTAGATAATTCATTAACCTAAATATTTCTTTGTGAAGATTTTTTTTTCAATAATAAGTAATAATAAATGATAATAATAATGATAATAATGATAACATTGATAATAATAATAATAATAATAATAACAATAACAATGAAAATGTTAGCTTCTTGTATAGCGCCCAGGTCCGCCATGTCTGATGGAGACGCTCATGGCACTCCAAACATTATTACGGTACCCCGGTCATAGCTTAGCGATTTGGGTTCCTATGTGGTTAATGAACATTTTCAGCTTTGCTGCCCAACAACAACTTTGAGCAAGTTTCATAATTTGCATTAATATATATAAATACAGGTTATGCTGCCCGAGACAACTTAAATGTATATACAGAATGTGTGAAATGATCCCTGTATGTTAATTGTGTAAGTGCGGTGATACAGCATTTTAATCTGACTTAATAGTGTTGTTCATCTACAGTGAATTCAGCCTGTGTTGAGACGTAACAAGGTACATCCATGTATGATACTTCCATAAAATATGAGTTTTGTTGAGGCCTATGAATTTAAAATATATTTTTGAAATTATAAGGAAATCCCCTTCCACCATGCCAACGGTGTGAAGCTTTTTTCTTTTTCATCATGAAATTATGTGATTTGGTTCATACATTATATGCCGATTTGTATGTACTATAAGGAGACATATTATGATTTTGTACTCTAATAACTATTTTGTAGTAATCGCAATATGTACCTCAGAAATATTGAATCAAGTATACACATGTTGCTAGCAAATTATATTCTACGATAATAGACAGTGCACAGTACACTCACGTCAACAATATACGTACAAAAACCAATATGATATTTTATTTTGAAGCTACAGTAAATTGAGCGCGATGATACGGAGCCGACCGTGTGACATGAGGAGAATAAATTCTCCATGGATTATTGGATTCCCTAAAAATAATCATTTTGTTCGCTCAAAATGATGATTCACTCCCTCCCGACATCACTGCCTTCCGTAATAACTTTTGTGATCCCTCCAAATAACAATTGCGTCCCCTCGCAATATTGTTGACAGCCGTTATATTGGGTGGGCGCGGATTTGCTGTATAAGTACCAATATTTTAGGCAGGGGAATGGCCTGTATTATCATCCCCCAATGATTCACGATTAAAAATGACACGGCCCTTTTAAATCCCCTCAAAAGGCGAAATAAAGAAAGAAAACAGTTAAGAAAACTTAATGAAGAAAAAAGAAAATCTTGGGAGCGCTCGCTCGTTTTGCTCGCTTTCATTTCACATATCTCAACATGATACTACCCTAATGAAAGGAAATCGGTACACATATTGTCTTTCTAATGTTGTACTAGGGAGGTGGAAGGGGAGACCTCCCTGGTTATACTACCCTTCTACTCATAAATTTTTGTCAAATTATTGCACACACTTAGAAAGAAAGGTTGAGTGCTGCACCCTAAATGCAACACTTCCAGCACCTTTCTTGAAACAGGTGCAAAGATGCGTCATTTTGTACTTGTTTGCTCCAGGAAATGCCCGTCTGCACCCTTAAAGGTGCAACTTCACGCCTTTAAGAATGCAGAAATTTTTGCATTCAAAAGGGTACAAATTCGCACCTTTCCTGAAGGGTACAACTCTAGCCACTGCACCTTAAAGGTACATTTTGCATCCTTAAGTGTGCATGGTTGTACCCTTAAAGGTGCAAAGTGCTTTAGGGTGCAAAGTTGTACCCATAAAGGAGCTCTCACTGTTCCATATGAAGGGTGCAAAATTGAACCCGTTTTTAGTGCAAGGAATCGAAGGGCAAGACTTAAAACAGAAAAAAAAAATATATTATTTTCAAGAGACTATCGCTTATACTTAATTGCCTATTAATATCATACCAAATATGAGAAGGGAAGATAAAAAAACATAACTAAAATAGCGAGAATGAAGCAAAAATACACTATAACCTGTTCTCATTATTTTAAAAACCATGGCACTCCTGTTCCCTCAGCAAGGTGTCCGGATATTACAGTAGTTTTGCAGAGGTGTGCAAGTATTCTCGAATTCTGTGGGAAGAGTGCATCACAAAGTCATCGAGTATATTTTGGTAGACGATTGCTTCTACCGCTTGTAAAACATAAAAACTAACAGTTTCAGGTGCCAAACAATGACCCAAATAGCCTTATATTTGGCAATCAGGTGATCATATACTACATGTATTCAGATATCTTTGAGGCCCATAGAAGTATACATTTTTCTTTGCTCGCTGCGCTCACTTGAATAACAATTAGACACACGATAATACGGAGGGCAATTTGGACATGTACGCGAGTTGACCGAATAGATAATTTACATACTTATCGACAGGCCTATAGTGTATTTTGAAGACAAAATTTATTTCCTCGCATGCTTGGGTTGCTCGTCATACTTCTAATCAGGGTTATATTGAACAGGAAAAAATAATTGGACCATTGAGGTGTTAGAACAGTTATATTTGGAAGGGAGGTGACCGATTATACCATTGAAGACAAAATGCCAGTTTTTCATCAAAATATTGTTTTGTTTTTGTTTTGTTTTGTTTTGTTTTTTATTTTTGTTTTGTTTTTTGTGTTTTGTTTTGTTTTGTTTTGTTTTTTTTTTTGGGGGGGGGGGGGGGTAAGCTCGTTTGGCTAGTTCGTTTGAAGAGTATGGTTCAGACAGAAACAAAGTGCCGAACAGTCATAATTGGCAGTCAGGTTGCCAAAGTTCTCATATGCCTAAGTGAATTTGATGACAACCCTTTCCCAGACCCTTTCCCAGCTTGGTGGCTTCGCTTCCTTGCCGAGAATATTCCATAACTGGCAATCAGAGAATATTCCATCATCCCCAACCACGAACACAAATCATCACCCCTGCGGTGTTAATGCAAGGGAACACAACATGGCGGCCATTTTGAATTGGCCTAAGGGTGAATTTTATACAAATGTATGCAAATTACGAGTTAAGGAGTAGTTGTAAGCTGTTAATAATGATATAAGCATGTTCCTTGGGCCCTTAAACATACGTGAAGACACTGAAATTAGCTTTCTGTGAGCATGATGAGTCTCAGATCTACAGATGTATGCTAAAATGGGTTCTGCTTGTCTACAGTAGTCAACATGGTGGCGCATAATGCTTAAGGATTATGTTTTCCCCCCTCATTTCCCCCTTTTTTTTCTTTATCTCTTTTGCGTTTTTGCGCCCCCAAAGTGCCGCCCGGGGCACTTGCCCCCCTTGCACCCCCTAGATACGCCACTGTTGTATGCAAATTCATGCAAATTAAGAGTCAGTGGATAGTTACTAGTAATACTATGATAGATCTCTTTCATCCCCTATCCTTAGATAAGGACAGTGAAATTAATTTTCCATGAGTATCAATTGAGGTAGAGTTTTAAATGCAACTTGGCAGCCATTTTCAATTAGAAGAAGGCAAATTTTATGCAAATTTATGCAAATTAAGTATATAGTTGCTAGTAATGATGTGATGAATCTCTTCAACCTGGCAGCCATTTTGAATTTAAAAAGGTTAATTTTATGCAAATTTATGCAACTTAGTAGTAAATGAGTAGTTGTAAGCTGGCAATAATAATGTTCCTTGATCCCTATAAAAATGGGTAAAGACACTATAATTAGCTTCCTATGTGTCTCAGATCTAGAGATATCGGTTAAAACAAGCTCTGCGTGTCTAATGTGGTCTAATATGGCGGCCATTTAAAAGTGAAAACAGGGTTAATTATATGCATGTTTATGCATCAGTTTGATAAACATGTTTAACATTGAATCAATTAAAGTGAATGAATTGGTTGATTAATAATAAACTAGTAATAAATGTAAAAAAAAAACCAACACAGTTCATTATATTTACAAAAAGAAAATTTTACGAGAATGATCTTACTCTAAGTTTCAATGGTCAGAACATATTTCGGGTTTCTCTTGTTGAATCTCTTGGTGTGTACGTCGACGATAAATTGACTTGGCATAAACACATCTTTGTCGTGTTATTCCGCTCAAACATTTCCCTAGATATAGTTTGATTATGCTATATCATTCAATGATTCTGTTACACATAATCTTCTGCAATATTGCTTGGGCCAATGGGACTGATTATTTCATTTCTAAACTATTTATACTTCAGAAAAAAAGCAATTCGTATAATTTCTAATATGCCCTATAATGCCCATTCGTTACCACTTTTTAATCAGTTAAATATGTTAAGTGTATATAAAATAAATATTTTGAATATTGCTATTTTTATGTATAAATTATGTGTTCTAAAAGATTATTACCACCATACATTCTCAAAATTTTCTCTCAACTAACATTCATGAAATACACTCGTAACGCCACAAATTTTCATATACCCCAAAGTAGAACTAATGTCTAAAAAAGTTCAATCTTCTTTAAAGGTCCCATAGTTTGGAAGAATGTCCCAATTAATTTAAGAAACATTCCTTCTTTGAAGAGTTTTAAAAAAACATTTAAAGTCCAATCTTGTGAGTATGCATGATTCCGATTGATTTTTTTTCTCTGCGTATGTACTTCTATCTTTCTGTCCACCCTTTTTGTGTATCAGATATATTTTGCTTTTGTGATTTATCCTACATTGGGGTCAGCATCTTATAAGGCTAAATGCTCTTGTTGTTGATCCCAATTCCCATAAAATGTCTCTTGTGTAAATGTACTTTTTTCATCTCGTACCTTAGATTTGTTTTATGTTATCATTTCCATCTCATGTACATGTGTCACATTTGTATTTTTATGGTGAATGACATAAATGAAAGAATGAATGAATTTAATATGGCCGGAGGCATTGGAGAGAGCATGAAGGGCGCTCTTCCTCTGCCCTGATGCAATTGCAACGAG
The DNA here is from genome assembly GCA_029962745.1 of Echinometra lucunter. NCBI lineage: Eukaryota > Metazoa > Echinodermata > Echinoidea > Camarodonta > Echinometridae > Echinometra > Echinometra lucunter. Next base: position 82,628 of record JAPZVO010000081.1, read on the forward strand.
CAAAATGGCCTTAACTGGTAAATGGTGCAGGGAAGCCTTACTCATCGGCTTGAAAGGCGATTTAGCTATAGCCTCTAATACCAGAGGAAGACTCTATGCAGAATTCAGTCTGGAATTCACCTGTTGTTGCAAAAAGAATGACTTAAGCACAGCCACAGCGTAGGGCCCCAATTAAATCCTCGTAAACTCGTAAAAGCTTTTGAATTCGTAACGGCTACCAAAGGCCTCGCTGAGAGAGGATCAATGAATCCTCGAAAATACAACCTCTCGTTCCTCCCTTATTTTGGCACCAAAATTCATAAAAATTTCAGATCGCATCAGAAATGATAATATTATTCTTCATTTTCATTTTCTCTAAAATCGGTTGGGTATTTTTTGAAATGCAAGTATTTTTCAATTGCAGAGGACCGTGGGAAGAGGTGTTTATTTTTTTTCCCGAGACAACCCTGGGAGAGCATGAATATGCAAACAATTGACATGTTACTAGACTTTAGAATCCAGGCTAACTTTCTGTGTATTTTCATGATTGCGCAATGAGTAGTTTTCTGTAAATCGGCCTTCAAAAGTCACGGTTTAAACATAAAACGACTGTAAACTGTCACTACTGCGCATGCGCTTTTCCGATTTTTTCTATGAATGGGTTAAGTCGAGCGCATTACGTCATGCATATCACCAGCATGCACGGTGACACGACATTTGCTCCGGCGACATTTGCTCCGCCGCCAACTGCTCCGAAAATGACGACAAGTGCTCCGCGACAAGTGCTCCGCGACAAGTGCTCCGCGACATATGCTCCGCCGACATATGCTCCGCCGACATATGCTCCGCCGACATATGCTCCGCCGACATTTGCTCCGCCGACATTTGCTCCGAAACGACGACATTTGCTCCGGCGACATTTGCTCCGCCGACATATGCTCTGCCGACATATATCCTCCAAAACGACATTTGCTCCGCCGACATTTGATCCGCCGACATACCGCAGTATTTCTATATTTGCAAACTACTTTGTAATTTGTTAAGATCTACTCTGATTTACTATGATTACTCTGATTACGTAGATTATGTAGAGTGACCTATAACGATAAACATGATAAAGGCATGCCCTGAAATTCACTGAATGGTGTCGTGGGGGCAAGGTTCAAGTGTCGTGGTTTCCAAAACATTTCGGTGGAGAAATTGGCGGCGATCGAGGCAATTGCCATAATCATTATCAATTGTCGGAGCAGAGTAGAATTATTATCAATTTATTGATGATTATAATTAATTCGGCGGAGCAAATGTCGGCGGAGCAAATGTCGCCGGATCAAATATATCGGAAATGTTCTGAATGAGGGTATTGATGTCTTTATGTTGAGGATCATTCTCAATTTCCCCGAGCATTTGGCATGTTTGGGGATCACGAAGATTGGGGAGGGACACAGATTTGGGTGGTCTCTCACCATCTCTATGGTCCCCTTCTCCAGCAGTAGTTGAATGTTTCCCGAGAGATGCTGCTAAAAAAAATGCAGGCAGGGATGGCGGACTGACTTGAATTGTGCTGCGCAGAATAGGCTCTGTGAGAGCTATGTAGAAGCCTTCTCGCATGACCGAGAGCACGAAGGCATCTCCGGTTATTTCTCGCCAAGCGGAAAGAAAATACTGAATACGCCCGCCTAGCATGTGATCAAATGCTCGGGGCTCACCCCCAATGACTGCTTAGGCTTGGCATTAGCCTTGCCGCGGCTCTTAGACTTCTTTCTTTGTTTAGAAGAGTACCTACCCCGAGCCTCTCTTGACTGCTGGACAGGACAGTGGAGGATACCTGAGCTATGGCCCGAGGCTTAAAGGACTGAGCCAGTTGGAGAGCGTGGAGGTGTCTCGACAACTGCTTATGGGAGACAACCTCGCAACGAAGAACCGCGGTAACTTGCCCCCCCCCCCCCCAACAGGTACTCCTCCGAGTGGGAAATTCCCGACACAAGAGAGGGAATATCCCTATCAAGAATGCCCAGAGAGCAGCCTCTTTTCTGGCATTCGTGGCCAGAGCTGCCGCAACCACTGAGACCGCAAAGATCCTGTAAAAAAAATCAAAATCTCGTCTAACACCAAGGTGTCAGAATCAGAAACCTGAAGTTCCTGTGACCTGATTCTCGGGCTCAGTAAGGAGCCCAAATAGGCCCTAAGTCTCAGGCCAGACCTGGCATGAGGCTCAAAGGAGCTAGCCTGCCTATTCTGTAAAGAGTAGGCCCTATTCTTGAAATTCAACCCCAGCCTTGTCCCAACACGTAAAATGTCAGGTGAGAAAGACTTAGGCTGAAAGAAAGCAGCTGAATCCCCCCCCCCCCCATGCTCTTCACGGGCTGTCAAGGGCCTGCCGAGGTTGAGCAAGGCCCACACGGGGCCAAGAGGAAGACTCCTAAGAGCCAGTAGCCATCAACAAAGAGTAGGATACCGGCACACGGCATCCGGATATCGGACCACTGGAAGTGGGAACGGGAATCTGAGATCCAGACTACTGAACCCGAGAAATGGACAAACCGGAACCGGGTATAACCAGTTGAGGGTCCGGTACCCCCACCCCAAACGACTGGGCAATGCTTGCCGACTGTATCCAAGGGGGGGGGGGGGACCACAGCCACCCGTGGTCGATTGAGAAGTGAGGTCTTGCCAACCACTCTTTTTAGCACTATGAGCTTTCGATAATATAAAGGCTTGGCTTGGTCGACCGACTGAGAATAAGCTTGAACCGCAAAGGAGGCCTCGCTCTTTGTCTTGGCCTCAGTCTAATGGGAGCCTGAGGCAACCTTGGAATTTGATGTTGACTTCAACTTGGAGTGAGACCTGGTCGAGTCATGATGCTTATATGCTTCTTACGGTGTCCACTTAACGTCGTACTAGGCCCCGGCAAAACCGAGGCAGACAACGAGGAGCTTATCACGGTTTAGGACCCGTTAAAAACAATGGTCCCAAACTTTCCCACAGCCGTCCCACCAGGAAAGATAACAGGGACTTTTTAGATTGATTGGACGATTGCTGGCCTTATACCTGTCAACGTTCCATTGACTGTTTTGTGTTAACGGCATACCAAGTTGGTGGAACAAAGCCCTGCAAGACACTGGGCATTCGTAAGTACTCCGACCCGTCCACTATCCTTGAGGACGACGCATTTGCGGGGAATTCACGGTGTCTTCAAGAACAGTAGACGTTTGAGCCGTTCATGCTCATCTTCTGTGTCTGCTTTGATGGACTTATTACACATGTTCATGGTGCCCTTAACACAAAATGTCAATAGCAAGAATATTACAAAGAGTGTCTAGATCAAAATTTGCAGTTTGGAGCTTTATTTAAGGATCTACAGCAAAATTCTAATTTATAAATACAAATTGGAATCCTTTCTTAGCAATTTAATATATATTTTTGTAGACTATCCACACTCCCCTCCCCCATGTACCAAGGCCAAAAAAGCCCAGCTGAATTACAGTTATAACCTGGCATCCACCAGGGCACGGACAAGACTCGGAAAGCCGAAAGAATTCTGCAATCTATCCTCATATTCTTGAAAAATTCAGTTCACTGTCTTTGACATTCCTAAACACTTCCCAGCGTTTCCGCACTTTCCAGAGAGAGCAACATTTCAGCGTCCGAAAGATTTTGGTCGAGACCAAAATTTGGACGTGGAACTAATCGACCTGACACCTTCGGCAGCTTGTCTGCATTGTCATGTGGATATCGTCACGACATTCTGCCTTCAACACTTTCGCAAACACTCCTATAAGCCTCCGCGGTGATTTGGATCTATATCGGGGGGATATGTCTCATTGAGGCCTGTACAACAACCGCGTAAATCACTTTCTGAAAAACATCTTTAACGGGGATTAAGGTAGGGGTGGTTTTGATACCCTCAAGAGGGAAACCCATGAACGATCTTATATTTTTAGACCCTTAACGGGGATGTCGAGATGGAGAATGGGGGGGGGGGGGGGGGAGTTCCCTGGCCACTTCAATTTCACCTTTCTTATTTCCGTTTTCTTTACCATGTTAACGTTTATTGTGTATTTGCCGCCGATTTGCCGACCGATTTGCCATAATGTTCATTCCATCGTCGGGGTCTATCAAGTTTCCTACCCTTTCCGGGTATCTATTTTTGATACCAGTACTGAGTTTAATACCCGTTTCTCTGATTTTTCCTGTTTTTGATACCCTTAACCGGATCCCCGGGTTCCCCGCCCGGTGCTGAAAAACAACCCTTTTTCTACTTTTTCTACTTGGGCAATAATGGAAAATATGAAAAATATCGTAACTTTTGCTGACTAAAAAAAAAAAAAACATTTCATTTCACTAATTTTTCATATGATAAAATATGATTCTGCTCCAAATAATTATCATGATGATTTAGAGTAACTTTTGCTGACTAAAAAAAAAAAGCATTTCATTTCACTAATTTTTCATATGATAAAATATGATTCTGCTCCAAATAATTATCATTCTATAATTTTAAGTTTGATTCATTTCATGTGGTGGTTTCTAAGGCGAGATTTTGCAGTTAGCCAAGATTCCTCTGTAGCGGTTTTACGTAAACAAATTGTTTACTTGATGCAAATTAGGCAGCACGGAGTGAAAGCTTTCGGGCAGTTAATTGGGGTGCTACGCTGTAGCTGAGCAACCTGGTCAGAAAATTGAAATTCGAAACTCCATAACCATCTGGGAAACCTGACTGAACAGCGGCAATGGTCGGACTGTACCCACAAATTGTAGAAATAGATCTATCTTTGTCAAACAGGGAGATCAAAAAATCCGCGATACCCTCGAAACTCTCCCCAATGTAGAGAGAAGGCATCGACAGCCCAGACCTCCTGATCCCGCACCCGAGAGCAATATCTCAGCAGAGGAGCCCAAGTCACACTAAGAAGATATAAATCTCCTGATGGAGAGACCACTCCGACAGGAGGCACTTACTCCGAAAAGGAAGTCCGCTGTAAGGTTGTCCTGTCCGGGAATGTAGGAGGCTATTGGCACAATGTTGTGTGACCGACACCACCTCCACAACCGGGCGGCTGGAGAGGTCAGAGAAGCGAAATGGGTACAGCCCATGCAATTGATGTAGGCAGCAACTGTGGTATTGTTCATAAGGATAAACACGGAGAGCCCTGCAATCAAAATAATGGAGAGACATGAACGCCGCCATCAATTCTAGCACATTGACAAGGGGGATGGTGCGCAGGTGAAACCAATCTTCTGAGACGACCTCGCCCCCACAATGGCCGTCCCAGCCTAGAAGGGAGGCATCCATCATAATCGAAACCGACGGAAGGGGAGTACGAAGAGGCTTGCCTTAGGAAAGGAACGCCTCGACTGTCCAAGGGGTAAAGAGAAGTTTGATTTCCCTTGGTAATGGACTCCATACCTTGAGGGAGTCTACACTGGGCTTAAAAAACTTCAACAGATGCCTTTGGAAAGGCCGCATTAGAAGTCTGCAATCTGGTAAAACCTCTACAAGAAATGCCAGAGAGCTCAGGAACTGCAGCCGCCATTGACCCGCACTCTTAGCAAGAGGTGTAGGGAACGAGCAGTAGTGATAATCATATGAATCCTGTCCCGACTGGGGCGAGCGACTCGACTCAGGATGTCTATGTCCGCGCCAAGATAAATGGGTGTGCGGGTGGGAGACAGTTCTGACTTTTCCCAATTGATAACAAAGCCTAGCTCCTGGGTAGTCCGCAGCAAAAGGCTAAATTGGCTGCGGAGGATAGACTCCGAGCTTGCCACCAATAGTAAGTCGTCTAGATAGGTGCAAAACCTCAGGCCGCGAATCTGAAAAAGAAAAAAAGAGCTAGGGCTGACAGTATCCGAGTAAAGATGCAGGGCGCATGTTTCAGTTCGAATGGTAGGGCACGAAACCTGAAGGTTTTGCCTTGAAATGCGAACCCCAGAAGGTCCCGAGAGCTGGGATAAATCAGGACATAAACATATGCGTCTTTCAGGTCTAGAGACACACGGCTACATCTATCGGCTAGATGACCTCCAAAATAGAGGCCAGAGTTTCCATCTGGAAATGATCTGAATGAGGGTATTGATGTCCTTTATGTTGAGGATCATTCTCAATTTCCCCGAGCATTTGGCATGTTTGGGGATCACGAAGATTGGGGAGGGACACAGAAAGCATACTCCGTAGCAAGGGCACGGGACTCACACGTACCAGGCAATGACTGCCTAGCTATGTCTTCATAGACAGCCTTGAAGTCATCAGTAAGAAGCATCCCCGAGGATGGGGTCCCTTGTCGGTAAATACCTACCAAGCAAAGCCTGTGCATCAGCCGCCAGACCCTGCGGGGGCTTAGGGGCAGTGCTGACTTGTGACACAGAGTCAACATAAGCATACACTATCAAATTTCCTACCCTTTCCGAGTATCTATCTTTGATACCAGTACTGAGTTTAATACCCGTTTTTCTAATTTTTCCTGTTTTGATACCCTTAAACGGATCCCCGGGTTCCCCGCCCGGTGCTGAAAAACAACCCTTTTTCTACTTTTTTGTTAACGCGGATGATGTACACACTTCAATGAGACATATCCCTCCGGACATGCCATCAAGACACAAGTTGCACGTTGCGGCGTCGAGGAGTTAAGTGTCCAACTTAAATTCAGCATTATGCCAATAAAATACAATAAGTCAAAGGCAAGGTCCCCATCCTGCAGCCTACGACCGGCAGCCAAACATTTGCAGCTGGTGTGACCTCCATGACGTCTATCAAGCATTATGAGAAGAACCCAAGTCAGTGTCGAATATAAAGCCTTACATTATTTCATATTGGCCACATATCTAAATGGTTGTTGCAAATTTTTCCTGATTGTCTTAGTCCATGATTTTACAACTCCTCGTGTGATCCTAGATGTGACCGTTGCTTTCCTGCTATATTAGCACTTTCTGCAGTATTTTATTTCAAAATGTGTATTTGAACTGCTATCCTCTCTTTTGTAAATCATCATGACTAAATGTCAAAATGTATTCCAAATTGTATTTTACTTTGTAGTGTAATGCCTCAAAATGTGTGTACATTCCATGCAATTCATCTTTCGAGCTGCAACTATGGATTTTAATAAAATATCTTTTAAATCAACTAAAGAGGAGGCTACATATTGAAGGACAAAGGTACAAGGTAATCAGCTAAGAATGGTGCATCCTCTCCCTCTCCTGTCGATGTGGGCCTAAACCCGTGAAAAGTCTGATGCAGAGCTTGAAGCTATAAAGTGCCCGAGAGTAGGCCTATTGTCTAAAAACCAAGCTTCGAGAAATAATGTTGAAAATACCGCCCCTTACCAAATCCAAGTAACTTAATTGTGTAAATTACAAATAACACCAAAGCTTTACTACATGTAAATCCGATGCGACTGGGTTTTTTTTTTTCTTTCTTTCTTACAAGAACAATTCAACATCAATCAACCGACAAAACTTCCACATTATTTTGAAAAAATTACAGTAAAAACACACACCGCCTTATCCGTTGGAAGAGATGCAGAAATGCATATGAATACAACAAACTAGCTTCCATCTAATCTAATCACCTTTTCCTATATTGAGGAAATTCCGCTGTGTAAGTTGTGTCGTTAGTGTCAACTTTTAGAGAACGCTAATGAAGCCGATTCTCATAAATATTGCTCGCTACACTCGCTCACGATTTCTCTGTGTCTTGCCCTCTGGCCCTCTGAAGTCAAGGCCAAAGTCCCGTATTTAAAAATCCAAAATCAGGTCACCCTGCAGGTATGTCGGTAGTCAATACGCAGAGATTCGTAATTTCCCACGAAATGATGATGTGCTCCCTTCTGACACGGAAACAATGCCGAAATGACATAATTTGCTTCTGAAACCCTTCCTATAATCTTCTCGGTGCTCTAGTGGACGCCAGGCTTAAGGGGTAAACAATAAGGTATTTAGTGAAATTAGGAAACACAAACTTCTCAGCTTTACCACAAATAGTGGCAAAAGGGTAGGTCATGTTAATTTCCTCTTCATCCAAATCTGCAATATGCAGTGCTTTAGAAATTACCTTCATTATTCCTGGGATGTCTTCATACAGGTATACATGTAAAATGACAGGTGCCTTCGACTCAGGTAAGTTCCCATCTATAAATGGTCGACACCACATTCGTTTGTTTTGAAAGAAGAATGTCTTGATCCTCATTTTAATGTCTGCCCATGAAAAGTGGTTCATCTTTAGTATGAGTTTATCTTTCATGATGGTGCAGCTAGGTATTCCAGAGCTTGACAATACAATTCGCTCCTTTATAACTGCATCTGTGATAAAAAAAGAAAATTGGGGGAAAAATATATGAGATGATCAATATGGTTACGTATTGGGTGAGTAAAAGATCTGTATATAAGCTGGGAGTTTTCTCAGACTGATTAAAATTTGCCTGTTCTTCTTTAACATCGTCATAGACTTCATCTTTGAAATCATGGTCATTAACTCAATATGATCTTCAACACCATCGACTTTGTCTTCGAGATTGTCTTGGACTTTACAATAAACTGGAATTACCCTTCAGTATCTTAGAACTCGGCACAGTGGACATTTTATTTTCCAGTGTTCTTTGATGTAAGTCTTGACATTTCATTTCTCTTGCTGGTTTTGATTGTTATATTATAACAACGGTAATAAAACATCTATTAACAGTAATAAGACATTTATTCATTATTAATAGTCTATTTTGTTCTTGCCTATCTGATCATTCTTCGATTTGATATTGTAACATAATACGCAAAGATTGCTAACCTGGCGTGTACTCTCCCTCTCCGGTGTATAAGACTGCCTCTACACTGGAGAATCGTGTGATCTCAGCACAGTGGGGTATTGTGTAAGTCACTGGTAACTTGAGGTCTAGGTCATCAGGGGCTAAACACTGCACACCAAAACACACTGATATCTCTTCCTTGCTGTTCCCAAGACTTGCTGTATCCATTAGGACACGAAGAGAAATGTCCTGTGGCGTTTCGCTGTTGATGGCACCAGGAGGGATCTCAAGTTCAATCCCAAAGGAATCTAGCAGAAGCTTGCCACCTTCTACTCCAACTGACTTGCGACATTCCATCTTGATTGGTGTGACATTCCCTTTACCTGACACTGCAAAACAGAGAAATAATTCTGTATTATACCATCTATCAATTCACCACAAAAGAAAACTTCAGTGGTCCTCTGAAATATATTTCGATTCATGTCGATAATCATTCATAAGGTTATTTCAAAATCTTTCCAATTTCTTTCCAATCTACACCATAGCCCTATTTTTCAGTGAAAAAAATTAATGAAATTATTGCTGAAAAATCTGTCGCAAAATATTAAGATAAAATATGGATAGTACACAATGGAACGTGTACATATAGTAGACAAATAGCCTGTTCAATGAATATATTAATTTCCTTCTGACCTGATTTCAACTGTTCTAAAGTGTCCTTGTCTTACAGAAGACCACAGAACTTTTCTCCAGAAGTAGAAAATTTTATTTTAACTATGCTCCTATAGGATACTCATGGGAGTCCTGCAGAAAAAGTACAAATTTGACAAAATTACCATCAAAACCATGAAAGTACCATCATATCACTATGATTTGATTGATGATAATTTTGTCAAATTACCATGGTACCAATGACACTTTTTTGACAAGGGAAGGCATTTTCATCCAATCTGTGTATTTGTTAGATAATTCTGTCCATGACTATCAAGACACCAACCTGCTTCATACAGGAAGCTTTCTGTCACACTGTATTGATCCTCTTCTTCTTCCTCTTCTCCTTCTTTCTCATCTCCTTCTTCCTCCCCTTCTCCTTCATTTTCCTCTTCTCTGTCTTCTTTCTCCTCCTCCTCCGCCTCTTCTTCTCCTCCTCCTTCTTCCTCCCTATCTCCTTCTTTTTCCTTTTCTTCTTGGGTGTCTGTCTTATCTTCATGAACTTGAACCCCTGCTCTGCCTTCAAGGTCTGCATATACATATATAGATCATATGACATTAAAAAAAAAACAACTTTGTACAAAAGTCGTTGACTAACACAAGAATAGGGGTCTTTTGATTAACATTTCTAAAAGCCCTTTCAAATATGAGGGGGGGGGACACGGATTGTGAGGGGGGGGGGGGTTAAAGTGCATTTCATAACAAGCAAGTGAATGAGAATGAGACAAGTGCAATCCTTTGTTGCATCATTGCCATTAATCTTGTACATTAAATACACACTTTAAAACTCCCCCCAGTTTCCTCCCTGCCCCCATATCTTAAGCCTTTAGTCTATTAAATTGAAATGTCTGCACTGGTTGCACGATCACCACAAGCAAGCTCGTGCTGGCTTTGTTACAACTGTTAATGTCACAATGACACATTATGGTACAGTAAAAGAGTACTATTTCTAGCTGACTGGCACTGAAGTATACTGGGATCTGTAAAGTTAATCGTTCTTAATAGCTTTACAGATTATGAGAGCCCTTATGTTACACTTATCTTGGTCCAACAGCACCTACAGTGGGCAGGTCATACTGTATAAGCTAATATTTTAGCGTATTTCAGCGATTTGGGACAAAAAGTTGACATATTAGTTATTATTTTCACGTTTTGAAAGATATTTCATACAACTATATAGGCATTTTACTTAGTGGATATTTTGGAGAGGATATCATCGCCAGTGGCGGCACCAAGGGGGGGGGGGGGGGCATGGCGGGGCATTTGCCCCCCCCCCCCCACTCAGAAGCTTTGCCCCCCCAGTTGCCCCCCTAGAAATTTTGAGGACTGAAAAGAAAAATTATACTGTAATTTGTAAATAAGTAGATGTTGTCATAAACATCATATTCAAGCTGTGAAGTGCTCTAAAATACCATTTTCCGCTCTTCAAAACTTCGATTGAAAACAAAAAAGTGTTTTTTTTTGGCTCGCTCGCTTCGCTCGCTCGTCATTTCAAAAATTTCTTTTCTAAAATGCAATTAAAAACAAGAAAAGTAGCCATTTTTGGCTCGCTCGCTCGTCATATTTCAAAATATTTATTCGAAAATGCGATTAAAAGCCGAAAAAGGGGTTAGTTTTTGTTCGCTCGCTTCGCTCGCTCACAAAATTGATGTTAAAATGTGTGTAAGAGGACGCAAAAAAAATTGACTGCCCGGCCCTGCCCCCCCACCATTTTCTTTTGCCCTCCATTTGCCCCCCCCCCCCCCTTTAACAATCCTGGTGCCGCCACTGATCATCGCGAAATTAGCGAAAAATTAGCGAAAATTAAACAGTGAAAATCTCAGCTTATACAGTAGTAACTTTTATGACTACATATATACATGTACTAGTTGAACCAAGCTGACCCATAATCTAGTCATTGTTTTTAGAGTGCACATGAAGACTAAAATTTGGTCAATTATTATCACTTTCTTTATAATTATTACACAAATATGTCACCTCTGAATTTGATGACACTAAAGATTGTCAGAGGACTGCCCAACATATGAACGTTTGTATGGAAGGTCGATTCCATTTATGCAAGATATAGACAACAGGCAAATCAAACAGTTCATCACAAATTATTAATTTCAGGGATTTATGCATATCTTGTTCAAAAGTACTGTTGTTACGGATTGGATTTCTTCCTACATCACGTAAAACCTCTATTCCACATTTACATGTTGTGATGTAAATACTCCATATCCTTCATCAAAAGTTAATTCAACAATACATTTACGACTGCATGAATATAACACTTGTCTACTGGTGTGTTCATTGGTACTACTGTGTATGTTTAAGTCACCACTCAATAGGTTTTGTAGGTGCTGACAACTCTCATATGTTTAGATGTACAATTTGGATAAATAATAAAATGTATCATCCTGAACACTATGATACATCAATTTGAAGTAGCTCACCCCGAGATGGCGGGTGGCCGCTACCATCCAAAATTCAACAATCACCCCAGTTCTCCATCCTTCGAATACATGTATATCACCATCAAACTCAGTTCTGTGCCATTTTCCAGAACTAATGAACTTCCATCAAAATAAAAAACTAAATCAGTATGAAGTGGGAGTAAAATAATCAAATAGTCTGAGTTGCAGATATTCAGGAGGATGAAGGACAAAATAATGACAGATTAAGGCAGGACTGAACTGGGCTGGGCATCCTGTGACCTCACTTAAAGACATTGGTTAACATTGTAATGATTTTTAAAAATCTTGTTTTGTTACTTGAAAATGGGGTAAACATAAGCCTTATAGTGTAAAAATACCATTCTGAAAGTTTCAAGGTATAATATCCACAGGAAGTATTTTTAAATATAAAAAATGTGAACTAATGTTTGGAAAATATACAAGGGTCGGTTGCACAGAATAGACATAAGGAGTGCGCATGCGCGTATGACTCACCTTACCGTACTGTGTGTATTGGCGTATCACGCGGCGGGAGGGACATAACGGCATTTTCAAATTCAAGCAAAATGGTCCTCTTAGTGATTGTCTCGTGAGACGAGGGATAATAAAATCGTCGTTTGCGTTTAACTTACACTTTTTCATTCCAAATTATGGTTGGTTTCAGGATTTTTGAGTACAAATACAAGTACTCATACACATGTTTCATCTTAGTTTGAGAATTTTTTAAACCAGCTACTCACAAAGTTAGCCTTAAACTGCGAAACGTAACAGAAGGCCCTGTATGCCACTGTCTCAATGACTTCTACATCTTAACAAAAAAATCATTGATTTTTCAAACCTTACTTGTGTGTTTTGTCTCTAATTGATAAGAACTCCCTTCCCACATAAAATCATAACTTCTACCCTTCACGAGAAGTCCCTCAAAATCTAAAACAAAAGAACGTGCTTTCTCAATGTACCTTCTCAAAATATTCTTACAACTCTAGAAATATACCCAGGGAAGCCAAGTTAACTATTTAATAGAATACTGAACTCTTCTAAAGTGTGTATCGGTTACAAAAAGTTTTCCGTACATTAACACCATAAATTCCAATATCCCCCAATGAGTTATGCTGCCTGCTTAAGGCCCCCTCACACCTGACCGAATGTAGACGGACGAAGGGTGACGAATGGGAAAAATGCACGAAATGCACGCGAATTCAACGAATTCAAATAAAATTTCCGTCAAATCATGCGATCAGTAACTATTGTCAAATTTTATCAACGAACGGTAAGCGAAGGATAAATATGACATGCGAAGGATATCGATTTTTCGGTTCACCTCTTTGAGTAAATTGCAGCCGAAGGCGAGCGAAGGGTTGATATAACCCAATAAGACGAACGAACAGTGAGCAATGGTTTGATATGGCGTGCGATTAGAAACGAAGACGAGGGAATAGATCGGGCGTTTGTCATCGTGTTGCTTCGTTAAGGGTTCTTTCGAGATCGGTCCACTTTGGCCAAAGCCCGATGAGGGACTATGCGCGACAATAACACACGAACGATAAACGAACGATTACCGCAGACTAAATAAGAGATGCGAATTCAAACAGATGATCAACGATTTTTCAATTCGTCGGGAAATTTTAAACATGTTCAAAATTTCCGCGCGAATTTGAATAATCGCAGCTGTTAGTTCAGAAGGTGTACGAACCCAAACACGAAGGGTAAATATGATTTACTATCAGTTACCATTGAAAACGATTTTTAAAAAAATGCCTTTCGCCAGCCATAGCAAGGCATATTTCAGGCAATTCGGTTAGGTGTGAGGGGGCCTTTACAAGCAATGTTAGAGAAATATGTTATGTTAATTATTGTGTGATCTTTGCCCATTTGGTAGTCTGTGTAGTGTAAGCATGTTTGAATAAATTGCTTAAACCTAACTATTGTGACGGGTTGTCCATCATCTAATGTTCTTCCTTTAATGCCGATCGGTACCGTCTGCATACCAGACAGGACATCATATGAATTTCACAGTGGCTGGGCTTGTATACAATATACTGGTATTTACAGTTGGGGCTAGAAGTTTACATACACCTAGCAAATTTCACTCAAAATGTTCACTTGCCAAAATCAGAAAATCTACTGTATATTCAGAAATATTTCTGCCACATAACAAATTAGGTACCAAACAAAAGAGCTTATCATGCTCTTTCATCTGACTGGTATCTCATTGGGGCTGAAGTATATCTCAGCGTGATTTTCTTCTAAAAGCCTAATTTGGGCAAAAAATTATATCAGTCATAAAACTAATATTTGCTCACTTTTCTTTACCAAAAGCATTTCAAATTTGCCTTCTTGCCGTTTAGATGAATGGAACAGAAATGAATAAAAATAACATGTTATTTTTAAAAAACCACTTTGAAAGGCTTGAAATGATGGCTATACCATTGAGGACCAAAAGTTTACATACACCTTGGCTATTCCAGCAAAAAATGTTCACTTGACAAAAGTCATAAAAATCTACAATATCTCCAGAAATATTTGTGCTATAATGACAAATTTTGATATCACCCGAGAGAGCGTATCATGTTCTTACTACTGACTGGCATGCCGTAAGGACTGAAATGCATTAAAGTGCGATTTTCTTTGAAAATAAACTTCTGGCAACATTTGGGCAAAATTTGATGTCATCTTGGATTAAAACAATTTATATTTTTGCTCATTATTTATTAAAACCAGTATTATGCCACCCACTTATCACTCATATTTGTTCCATTCATCTAAATTTACAAAAAAAAAATCATATCTGAAATGCTCTTGGGGAGATGTGAGAGAGAAAAAAGAAGAAATATTTTGATATAAATTAATATAAAAAAATTCCCAAAATATCAGGTATTTGGAAGAAAATCATACTGACATATACTGTAGACTTAGTAAGATATAAGTCATTTGAAAGAAGACGACAAGCTCTTTTGTTTGATACCAAATGTGTTGTGATAGCACAAATATTTCTGAAGATATGATAGATTTGCTGATTTTGGCAAGTGAACATTTTGTGTGAAATTGGCTAGGTGAATGTAAACTTCTGGCCACAAATGTATGTAAAAATGTATTGTTACTGCCGGTTCTAGGACTACTCCCCCGGAGGACAACTCCCCCGGGGACAACTGCCACCTGGCAACTCCCCCGGAGGACAGCTCCCCCGGAGAGCAACTCCCCCGGAGGAAAACTCCCCCGGAGGACGACTCCCCTGCAGGACGGGTCCCCCGGAGGACATCTCCCCCGGAGGACAACTCCCCCAAAGACAACTCCCCCGGTGGACAACTCCCCCGGAGGACAACTCCCCCGGAGGACGACTCCCCCCCCCCCCCCCCCGAGGACGACTCCCCCGGAGGACGACTCCCCCGAGGACAACTCCCCCGGAGCACAACTCCCCCGGAGGACACCCCCCCCCCCCCTTTAAGGACAAAATTACGCATGAAATTTGTTTTTATGACATCTTGCTCGTGAGGAACTGTAAAATAAATCTTTCCTTTTTATAAATCAAACTTAAGTAATTAATCCAGTATTTTTTGTTTTTATTACAACTCTCCCGGAGGATAAACAGCTCCTCGGGGATGACAAACGGGGATGGGCGAGGGATAGAGAGTTGCTATTCGTTTAATAAGGTATTAGGTAATTTGTCGCTCTAATTGCTAACTGTTTTAAAAAAATACCCACCCTTTTGCTCCCATTTTCGCGCCAAAGTACACATTCAAGAAAATAAAAACTCTAGTAATGGGTACGCTTTTCCGCCCAAGGGTGTTGGGTTTGACAGCTTCCATCGGAACCAAATCTGATCATAAGAAGAGAGAAAAGAAAGAAATAAAATAAAGAAAGGAAAGTGAGGAACCTAAGTAGGAAGCTACAAAAGTAGAGAATGGTGTATCTAGTCGTAGTCTTCAGGAAAAGGGGGAGATGGCCCACAATCAAGCTTAAGAATAGAAGTCACTTCGCTCAATCAGCAGCCGTGATTGTGTCCCGTTCCTTTAAAAAAAAATCTAAATGCACAATTTTCAGGCAAGATATCATATAACAATCTTACTTTTTAGGGGAGCGGTCGCCCCCTCCCCCCCCCCCCCTCCGAGATCCGGTATCCGCCCCTTTGTTAAACTCACTGACTATAAATGAAAAGAAAACCATAACGGAATTTTATATTGAAAACATGTTAATTTCATTTTTGTTAAAGGACTTGTGCTTCTACGTATTTAGCGTCCAGCGAGCATGTGCGAGTATCATTCTTTGCGCTGAAACCACTTGAAAACATTAATAATAAAGTACCTCATTCAAGAGTAGAAGATAAACAAAAAGGAAAAGTCATCGTTAGATTCTTATGATTTGACAAGTTTGGACACATATTGAGCTTTGATATCTAAATTCGCTGATGAAATTAATCATTTTTCTTACTTAGAATATCTGCATTCAGCTGACCTGAAACCTAGAGGTTTTATGTATTTGTTCTTCTTATTTTTTTTTCTTTGTATATAGAGCCTTACAGCGCCTTAAGAAATCTATTAGTCATAAAGCTTGGAGAAAACATTAGTTTACTCATTAAAAATTACACTAATCTAGTCTATGTTTGTCAGATAACATTTGATTCCATAATGTTTGCGTACAAAAATAAACAATCATCAAACATGATATGACCATTGCAACTATGTTTCAATTGGTGAAACTTTGGCTTACCAATAAAACATATTAACAAATATGTTTTATACAATATCAGTTGTATCAGTTTGAGAATGGAAAACAACAATCACACAAAACAAACATACATTAACAAAACAAACATACATAAGAGTGAAAGTAAAAGTTTGAAAAAAATCCCTAAGAGACACAATTTCGTTTTTAAGTATTTACTTTCTTGAAAAAAAAACCCCGTTAACAAAACATGTGAAATCATTTCAAACATTATGTCAGAGATACCAGTATTTATGTAACGCTATCATCATCATTTAATGTAACATCCTATAGAAGAACTGTTTTATACTTATCAAAAAACAAATAGACATTCCACACCTGGACGATATTTTTGGGAGTGTGTGTGTGTGTGTGGTGTGTGTGTGTGTGGAGGCCTTAATTCAACCTTTCTTATCCTCTATATTTTTCTAAATACAATATATCTTTTAGTTTCAACTTTTCTACAGCTTTCTACTCTGACACGTCCTTCAAAGAATGTACTGTATACCAAAGAAAATTGTGTTTTTCTTCTGATTGTTAACTAGTGCATTGTGAGTATTTGAGCCAGGCACTATAAATTACCTAAAGCCGAGATATGGGTGAAAAGCTTATTAAAAGGATGGAAAGGATGAAACAGGGTAGAAGAAATCTGAAGAAATGGAATGGGTGTGAATCCAAAGTGTAATTCTTTTCTTACTGATTGACACAAAATGATAAGATGACCGACTTGAGATTTCCCCCCCCCCCTCCCCTACTTACCAGTTATCACCATGATCACTGCAGTCATCATTTTCCCATCCGCGTTTCCATCCTAGGTCAGCGTGCTAATTTTCTTTGATTTTTACAGCAGCTCTCTCCTGATCACCTTCATTGTCATGTAATTCTCCTCCTCATCATCAGCTCATCACAGTCAGTTTCAAACAATAGCCGCAATTATATTTGAATTGTAGCTGTTTAAATTACTAAAGGTACACCCCCCTCCCCCCCTCAATAACATTTTTCATTTTTTTCAGATTTTATCAAAATAAATTAACATTTGAAATTATTCTTCATATAGCTTTTCCCTAACACATATAACTAAAAAAAACAAATATTAACGAAATTATGAAATTAGTTATTAAGATAGTTACTGAGACAACAAACAATACAGGAGGCGTTCACAAAGTGCCCATGCAGTGTAGTCTTTAGTGGTGTAGATACAGAGGCTTCAGTATCGTGCGGGCTGTGTGTGTGTTGTGCGTGTGTGTGTGGGGGGGGGATAGGTGATGACCAGCCACATTTCGAAGTTTGGAAGTTGGTGTAGTATAAAAGCTTATACAAAAATACATCTATGGGGCAATCCCCCCCCCCCCCCAAATGAGAACCTGTAAGATTATGGCATAATGTTCGGAGGGTTGGGCCTGGATGATTACATTAGAAGACGAAGTGATGGATCGAAACGACAATATATAAAACAAAATAAGAAGAAGAACAAATATATAAAACCTCTAGGTTTCAGATCAGCTGAATGTAGACATTCTAAGTAAGAAAAAATGATTAATTTCATCAGCAAATTTAGATACCAGAGCTCAATATGTGTCCAAATTTGTCAAAACATAAGAATCTAACGATGACTTTTCCTTTTTGTTTATCCTTTACTCTTGAATGAGGTACTTTATAATTAAATGTTTTCATGTGGGTTCAGCGCAAAGAATGATACTCGCACATGCTCCCTGGACGCTAAATACGTAGAAGCCAAGTTCCTTTAACAAAAATGAAATTAACATGCTTTCAATATAAAATTCCGTTAAGGTTTTCTTTTCATTTATAGTCAGTGAGTTTAACAAAGGGGCGGATACCGGATCTCGGGAGGGGTCGACCGCTCCCCTAAAAAGTAAGATTGCTATATGATATCTTGCCTGAAAATTGTGCATTTAGATTTTACCAAAAAAAGGTCGAGCGAAGTGACTTCTATTCTTAAGTTTGATTATGGGCCATCTCCCCCTTTTCCTGAAGACTACGACTAGATACACCATTCTCTACTTTTGTAGCTTCCTACTTAGTTTTTCCTCACTTTCCTTTTTTCATTTTATTCCTTTTTTTTCTCTCTTCTCATGATCAGATTTGGTTCCGATGGGAGTGTGCCGCTGAAGCTGTCAAACGCAACACCCTTGGGCGGGAAAGCGTACCCATTACTAGAGTTTTTATTTTCTTGAATGTGTACTTTGGCACAAAAACGGGAGCAAAAGAGTGGATATTTTTCAAAAAAGTTAGCAATTAGAGCGACAAATTACCTAATAACTTATTAAACGAATAGCAACCCTCTATCCCTCGCCCATCCCCGTCTGTCATCCCCGAGGAGCTGTTCTCCTCCGGGAGAGTTGTAATAAAACCAAAAAAATATTGGATTAATTACTTAAGTTTGATTTATAAAAAGGAAAGATTTATTTTACAGTTCCTCACGAGCAAGGCGTTGTCATAAAAACAATTTTGTCCATAAAGGGGGGGGGGGGATGTCTCCGGGGGAGTTGTGTGATGGGAGTCATCCCCCTGGGAGTTGTGCTCCGGGGGAGTTGTCCTCCGGGGGAGGTGTCCTCGGGGGAGTTTTCTTCCGGGGGAGTTGTGTGATGGGAGTCATCCCCCGGGGAGTTGTGCTCCGGGGGAGTTGTCCTCGGGGGAGTTTTCCTCCGGGGGAGTTGTCCTCGGGGGGAGTTGTCCTCGGGGGAGTTGTCCTGCGGGGGAGTTGTCCTGCGGGGGAGTTGTCCTCCGGGGGAGATGTCCTCCGGGGGACCCGTCCTGCGGGGGTATTGTCCTGCGGGGGAGTTGTCCTGCTGGGGAGTTGTCCTCCGGGGGAGTTGTCAGGTGGGAGTCGTCCCCGGGGGAGTTGTCCTCCGGGGGAGTAGTCCTGATACGGTTACTGCCACCCCAACACAAGCTTCTAGGGAATCTTGCTCCTTGTACCATGGTTTCTTGACTATGCACAGTTCGTATTTGATAAAGAGAAGGAAATAAATATTAAAGTTTTCTATGTCAATAAGCTTTTACCTATCTTCTGTCATCCCCGAGGAGCTGTTCTCCTCCGGGAGAGTTGTAATAAAAACAAAAAATACTGGATTAATTACTTAAGTTTGATTTATAAAAAGGAAAGATTTATTTTACAGTTCCTCACGAGGAGGCGTTGTCATTAAAACAAAATTTCATGCGTAATTTTGTCCATAAAGGGGGGGGGGGTGTCCTCCGGGGGAGTTGTGTGATGGGAGTCATCCCCCGGGGAGTTGTGCTCCGGGGGAGTTGTCTTCCGGGGGAGCTGTCTTCGGGGGAGTTTTCCTCCGGGGAAGTTGTGTGATGGGAGTATCCCCCGGGGAGTTGTGCTCCGGGGGAATTGTCCTCCGGGGGAGCTGTCCTCGGGGGAGTTTTCCTCCGGGGGAGTTGTCCTCGGGGAAAATTGTCCTCGGGGGAGTTGTCCTGCGGGGGAGTTGTCCTCCGGGGGAATTGTCAGGTGGGAGTCGTCCCCGGGGGAGTTGTCCTCCGGGGGAGTTGTCCTGATACGGTTACTGCCACCCCAACACAAGCCACATGTTTCTAGGGAATCTTGCTCCTTGTACCATGGTTTCTTGACAATGCACAGTTCGTATTTGATAAAGAGAAGGAAATAAATGTTAAAGTTTTCTATGTCAATAACCTTTTACCTATCTTTCTTTCTATCTTTATTTACCTGATCCCCCAACCCCTTCCTCACTATAAAAGATGATTTTCCATTACATAGAGCCCCATACATCAAAAAGAAAATCCATATTTTTATCAAAAAAGAAATCATCAAATAACAGCTTAAAGCATCTAGAGAAAATCAATATTGCTACATAAACTAACATGAAGATGACTCTGGCATGGTGGGGAAGCGCTTCTCGGTGATTCTCTGTTGTGAGACCTGAAAAAAAAAAAACAATTTTTTTTTTTTTTTTTTAAAGATGACTATTTCTATGGTTTACTTGTAAATAAAATTTGTGAATCCAACATTGCGGTATTCAACGATTCCCCCCCCCCCCCCCCACAAAACTAATGCTGATATTGATTGTAACCCCCTCAAGAAAAGTTCTGCAATTCAAGTTTGAGGGATATCTCTTGTTGCTTCATAATCAT
>JAPZVO010000810.1:0-25723 GCA_029962745.1 Echinometra lucunter
GACTCTTAAAAGGATGAACTAATACTAGCATCTTGGCATAGATCTACCCAGGTAAAACTCAACTGGAGCCTGTAGCCGGCCCCTAGAATTAGAAAGGTGTATTCAGACAGTTTCATGACCTTCCTGATTGGAGGTCTGGACCTGAAACTGAGTGTACCACACTGCAAAATAGTTTTGGATCTAAGACTAGTTCTAAGATCAAGTTCATTAATATTTACATGTAGTACAGATTAGATTTTGACGTAGAATATACCAAAACAACCATATGGGGAGGGAACAATTTCTATCCGCACTGTACTCTGTAGACTCAAGACTAGATCTAGATCTGTAGTAGGTCTAGATCGCAATTTCTACATGGGACTCTCAGTCATGAGACATTATTAATGACACCACTCAACTGATCTAGAAGTTTCAAACTAAATCTCATTTTTAATTTATTATTTATCTATTCATTTATTTATTTATTTATTTGCATTTAGTCTCCAGTTATAGTGGTCCGTACTACTAGTAATAGACTCTAAAAAATCTCTTTAAAGCAGGTGTCACTTGCTTTGACTCGGATGCAAGGACTATTTTGGCATTACGCATGCATGTACATGGGGCAATAACAAAATAGATTAGTTCAGATAGTCTACGTAGGTCTATAAATATTTCATTAATTCAGTTAGCCTCCAAATTGATTTTACATTTAAACTAAATCCGTAATTCACACCTTTGAAATCTCTAGGATTTCATTTCCAGTGTAGCCTTTATTCCTTCTCCAAATTAGAAAAGGCAAGTCAGTTTCACAACACAGTAATTTTCTAACGTATTAACCTATTCATTTGATTTGATTTGATTTGATTTGATTTATTTCTGCATTTCATCAACAAAATAACAATACTTGACAGATAATATTGCCTGCTTCTTCTGAGTGGTCCTCTGAAAGGTCTTTTTGGGATTTACATGGTAGCGAACGTTAATGCAAAGTCGTGAATCTCTTGTTAAATTCTTGAAATGAAATTAGATAAAAATAATCTAGACTTTTCTTTTGTTTTGTTTGTTTATTTGTGTTTTTTCTTGTTTGTTTGTGCTTTACTCAACTATTATCTGCATAATATATCTGTAGACCCCTTTAAAGAGTTTAATGAGTTTTTTTTTCCTTTTCAAATCTAATACAGGTTCTGACTACAGGGGCTCTGAAAATTTTCGTCCTGCAGGCAGGTACCACTTATCGGGAATGAAATCAAGAAGAAGGTGATATAACTTTGTAGTGAAATTGATATTTTCCCATCTCCTTTTAAACGACAGATACCATATCACGAATATGAAGTCAATGGCTTATTATCTTTTATTCGTTGTTAATTTCTGGTATGTTGTCAAGCCCCCCCAAAAAAAAAAAAAAAAACTATAATTTATATCTTTAGCACAAAAGGAAAAAAAAAACCTATATGATTATTTAGTATTACATTTTACATCCTATGTGGGTATGAGCCTTTTTTTTAAATTCCGTTGCAGTATACATGGAGAAACAGATGCCCCTCCACTTCCCCTTTTTTATTAAATAATATCACATAGATACATGCAAAATTTCAAAATGATATTCTTGGCCATTCTAAATAAAATAAGAACAAACCATTAGAAACCATCCACTTACATCTTGTAGTAAATTCTTTCCTTTAAGCCCGAACAAAATAACTGACACATCAAAGTTTTTCCCCATTGAGAAAAAAAACCCCCACTGAGAAGGCATTATTCATAAGGTTTTACCACTTTGTTTGTTAATTCTTTTTTTTTAGATTTGTTTTACAAATATTCTTTTCCATATCCTAATAACATTTTCTTTGATTTTATGATTTTTTTTCCCCCGTTCAACACGGGGCAAACAATTTTTGCATTTGGCTGCCAACTTTTTTTTCCTTTCTAAATCATGATACAATTGAAAGCACTGTTATTACGTCATAAAGCCAAACATTTATTTTATATGTAAGGTGAATGTGCATAATATTGCGGGACGGCCAAGGCTCAAGATATTTTGACCATATTTCATTTGACTATATACAGGAACAAAATATTATAATTGTTTCTTTGCTGCTATTATGAATTGAACATAGCTTATCTGTTACTATATTTGGATCTTAATAAAGGCATCTTTCACATAAGAATTCTATAATCAGCAATTTAAACTGAAACAACCTCAGTTTATATTGACAATTAAAAGAAAGGGGAGTAGGTAAATAGAACTCTAAATAATATTGTCAAGATCAAACTCCTGTTTACTTTTTGAAAGTCTTTTACATTTCTGATTTCATGTTTCAAGAAAGACTAGTAGATATGTGCACAACCTTTTTGCACTTTCAGTATTAAAACCATGCTTCGGGGAGAATATATGTAGCTACATGAGCTCAGGTTTGACATTTTTGTCATAACTGAATCAAATCAAGTGGTTACATAATCCATGATATAAAATAAATTTACTTGTACATTGTATTATGTTGAAAATCAAAATATGAGAGAAACTTTCCATCTGTCTTTAAAAACACTTGTTAACGAATCGTATCCCCTTTGCACACCATGACTTAAATAAATATTATCAACTTGTATTCTAGGATTATGCCAAGGGGTTTTATAACACGCGATATATCTACACTGGAGACACCGATGAACTTGTGAGATGGAAGGCTGACGGCTCCAAAAATGTGGTCTCTGAAAGGACTTGAACGTATGAAGGCCATCTCAAAGAGGCCTTGTGTTTTCATGCCATGGCCAGGTTCGTCTCCGTGGCAAGAGTTGTACTGGCTGTGGTATGGGGATAGTGATGCCAGTTCAACGGATTCCGACAGTGAGAGCGACTTGCCATTATCAGCAGTTTGTTTAAAAAAACCGAAAGGTATTTCTTTATTAAGTGCTGTTGTATGTCTCCAGAAGACGTTGATTTAAAGAAAATGAACATGATATATCGTGTTTACTTTCAGGTGCGATCAACTACGAATGCAAATGTTCATGTTTAGGATATCATATTCCATTTTTTTAGGACAGTATGGGATAAATCAGATGACAAAAATTTATAAAAGTCAAAATCGGACCAATATCCGTATTTTCAGCTTCATGCAAGAAATTTTAAAAGGGGTATTAGGTTTTATTCAAACCTTGATGACGTTCGTTCATTTCATTTTTTAAAATTCACTTCATTACACTCTAAGAAATGCTGGGTGAATGTTGTCAAAAATAAAAGTCACACAATGGGTAACAACACTGGGTAAATAATATTGGGCATCATATACCTAAAATTAGGTTAAACTTCTCCAACTATTTACCTTATGCATAATACCAAACAAGAATGAAAGGAAATTAATGCCACATAATTCACGAAAACAGAAGACATCTTTAACCTATAACTCAGAATTGTCTACATACTGGGTACCCATTATCATGTTGGGTATCATGGTTGGGTAAACATAAAATGGATAATTAAATTGGCAATTCAATTTTCCTAAAAAGGGTAGTTATATAAATCAGTAAAGTTTACCCAAAAGTTGGTTGGACACATAACTACCCTCATGTTTGGTAAATTTGGGGTAAAGTTTTGCTCAATATTTTCAAAAGTGTAATTTACACCACATTGCGTTGTTGTTTTTACAATTTACACCAGACTGTGTTACTGTTGTTGCTAAATACTAAATAAAAAGTTTCAATGTTAAGGGGGATGCTTGTGATTTTT
Organism: Echinometra lucunter; assembly: GCA_029962745.1. Classification (NCBI taxonomy): domain Eukaryota; kingdom Metazoa; phylum Echinodermata; class Echinoidea; order Camarodonta; family Echinometridae; genus Echinometra; species Echinometra lucunter. Next base: position 3,701 of record JAPZVO010000810.1, read on the forward strand.
ATTGTTGTTTTAATGCCACTATCTTTTTTTTTCATATGTATTGTGAAATATACTGTTTAAATCTTTATTAGCATTGATGGGGTTTAGAAAATATTTGATTTAGAGAGTAATGAATTTATTTGCACTGAATTTTTTTGATACGCATAACATTACAAAATTTGATGAACAACTTACCTTGATTTCTCTTTCTCCAGATGCTGAACTCCAAGGTGCAAAAGTTCAAAGCTCAACTGAGATACTTCCGAAGGAAGGGAGAAGTTTAAGTGATTCAAGTCTGTCGCCAGCAGTGTGCAGCAATTTCGTCTGCAATTTGGGTGCATGGGCCCCATGTAGGAAATGTTCATGTTTTCTAATGTTTCAAACATTATTGTTATAATGAAGATTGTAAATCCCATTAATGACTGTTGTATACGGTTGAAGATGCCATCATCTTCATTCATTCAGTTATTTGCAGGTGATTCCTCCAGTCCGATAGTAACGCAGTCTGGTGATGGCAGAAGTGTCATTAATAGCGAAAGTCACACTGGAAGTAAGAGTGAAAAATGCGTAGGTGACGATGGACCAAAGGAAAGAGATAGCGTGGAAGGTACTAGTACATCTTTTGTGGAATGAATTTGCAGAGCAAGTCCACAAAGAAGACAACATAGAAGGTACATCTTTGTGGAAAGGAATTTGCCAGAGCAAGTCCACAAAGAAGACAACATAGAAGGTACATCTTTTTGGTGGAAAGAAATTTGCCAGAGCAAGGCCACAAAGAAGGACAACATAGAAGGTCATCTTTTGTGGAAGGAGGAATTTGCCAGAGCAAGTCCACAAAGAAGACACATAGAAGGTACATCTTTTGTGGAAAGAATTTGCCAGAGCAAGTCCACAAAGAAGACAGCATAGAAGGTACATCTTTTGGAAAGGAATTGCCAGAGCAAGTCCACAAAGAAGACAGCATAGAAGGTACATCTTTTGTGGAAAGAAATTTGCCAGAGCAAGTCCACAAAGAAGACAGCATAGAAGGTACATCTTTTGTGGAAAGGAATTTGCCAGAGCAAGTCCACAAAGAAGACAGCATAGAAGGTACATCTTTTGTGGAAAGGAATTGGCCAGAGCCAGTCCACAAAGAAGACAGCATAGAAGGTACATCTTTTGTGGAAATGAATTTGCCAGAGCAAGGCCACAAAGAAGACATAGAAGGTACATCTTTTGTGGAAAGGAATTTGCCAGAGCAAGTCCACAAAGAAGACAACATAGAAGGTACATCTTTGTGGAAAGAAATTTGCCAGAGCAAGTCCACAAAGAAGACAGCATAGAAGGTACATCTTTTGTGGAAAGAATTTGCCAGAGCAAGTCCACAAAGAAGACAACATAGAAGGTACATCTTTTGTGGAAAGGAATTGCCAGAGCAAGTCCACAAAGAAGACAACATAGAAGGTACATCTTTTGTGGAAAGAAATTTGCCAGAGCAAGTCCACAAAGAAGACAGCATAGAAGGTACATCTTTTGTGGAAAGGAATTGGCCAGAGCCAGTCCACAAAGAAGACAGCATAGAAGGTCCTTCTTTTGTGGAAAGGAATTTGCCAGAGCAAGTCCACGAAGTTGACAACGTAGAAGGTACATCTTTTGTGGAAAGGACTTTGCCAGAGCAGGTCGTCGAATGCTCCATGATTGACGAGGAAAATGATGATTTGGATGGACTGAGGTCAGAATCCGATTTTGAAGAAGAAATGGATATTGAAGAAGATGATGAAGAATTATAGTTCAATTGCCGCATCTCACACCTGAGGTCTCAGCAAGACAACTTCAGGGCGCGGCTGTACCTGAGCCTTGTCTTGGAGATAGAAATGAATTAGAAAAGCATCCAGCAGAGGCTTTTTTTGTGGAAGGTCAGGGACACCGGCTCCTCTTGAAAAGTCAGTTAAGACAATTATCAAATGCAAGTCTGCGAAGATGAAGAGGAACCTAGGAGAAGAATATGTGAGCCGGAAAAGCCAGAAACATATGCCAGCTCGTCGTTGTGAAGCCACAATTTCGTGAACCCTGCCTCAGTGTTCCCGAAAGAAATTAGATTGTGCAAAATTCTCTGAGAAAATAAGCAAAAGATAAGAAATTCGTATTACGATCTTGGCAGTTTGTCAAAAACAACGGCATATGTCATTAGATATGAACATTGATGTGAAGAAGAAGAATAAGGGAAAATCTGTAATTTCTATTTTCTTCCAGATCCTTCTGATGCCTTTGGTCGTCTTCCCGTATGCAAGCAGATTTTCCTTTCCACCCTTGGAATCTCTGAGCGACAAGTGAGAACCAGTCATCCAAAAGACATTACCTGTGGAATAATCGAAAAAGACAAAAGAGGTGGAAGGTCTTTACGAGATTCGAGAAGGGATGTCCAGCTCTATCAGGAAGTAAAAGATCACATTGACAAGTTTCCTCGCGTGGAATCACACTACTGTAGATCAAGTAGTACCTGTCAATACCTCTCCAGTGACCTGAACCAGTCTCTTATGTACAAGATGTATCGTGAAGAGTATCCGGAAGGTGCTTCTTTTTCTTTTTACAAGAAAGTACTTCAAAGCCTCAACCTAAGATTCCATAAACCAAAAAAAGATCAATGTGGCCTATGCATGACGTACTTGAAAGCCAATGAAGAGGAGAGGGGACCAATCAAAGAGAGATATGAAAAACACATCTTGGAAAAAAACACGGTTAGACTTCTGAAATATGAGGTAAAACGGTTGGCAACTGAAAAGAGTGACAAGGTATCTGCAGGGGTTTTTGATCTACAGCAGGTGATCTTCTTACCCAAGTCTTCTCGCTCTGAACTGTTCTATAAACGCAGACTCTCTAACTTCAATTTCACTGTCCTATGACCTACATGATAGACGAGGTGTTGCTACCGTGGCCCATGAGGGACTCACCAAAAGAGGAGCATGTGAAATTGCATCACACCTCCTTCACTATCTTGCAATTTAGATCGCTCTGGCAAGAAGAGGTACACTTGTTAGTGACGGGTGCATTGGACAAATAAAAATTCTATTGTCCCTGCCATGATGCTACACTTCTTCGTGAGACTGCAAAGTCAATTCACACATCACCTGAGGTTCTTCGAAACCTCCCATGGACCAAGTGAGGGAGGCAGGATAGAATGCATAGCACCAATCGAGCGTGCTTAAGACAGGTAGAAGAGATATTTGTTCCTGCACAGCTCGTCACCATTTTGTCGATGGCAAGGAAGGATCCTGCAACCGTATGATGTTTGTATCTGTTTAAAAACCACAGACATAATCGGACTTGAAGACCTACAGTCAGAAATTGGATTACTTCGTGTACGTACCTCAGACAAGGGTCAGACTATAGACTGGACGTAAGTTCATGGCGATACAAGTAACGAAGATGGACCTGAATGCGATACGATTCAAGTACTCTCACACAGATACTGACTTTGACAAAAGTCACATTGCCAACCATGGCGTCGAGTTTCAGAAGAAGTGTTTGAAGCCAGAGTTGCTCTATGCTGGCGGACCCCCAAAACTTTCACTGGGAAGTACAGAGACTTGACCACACCTGCGTACGGGGGATATGCCAGTCATTGCCCATCCAGACTACCAGAGATTCTACGAACTCCTTCCCCACTAAGTATGGTATGGCCAGTAGGATTCTTTCCTATGATGCCTGCCGTCGTCATGCTTTCCTACTGTTTAAGAGATTAAGTGCAGTGTTGTGAATGTCGTTTTATTTATTTCTGCAGACAAAACTTACAGATACCAGGGTTGGGCTCAATTACAGAGTAATTGATTACAATTTTTGGTAATTGTAATTGTAATTGTAATCGAGATTTTTGAAAGAGAAATTGATCTAATTGTAATTGAAAACATTGTAAGTGACTCTCAAATTACTCATAATAACATTCAATACTTTACAATAAACTGACTTTTTTTTCTTCAATTTAATCTGGATTCCTTCTTTCTCTTTCCTCAAAGCTAGTACTCTCTCTGGCATGTAACTACATCCTTTTCCGATGGTGTGGAGGAAAGAGAAGATACTGTGGGATCAGAACACATATATTTGCAAGAAGTGAATGTCCACTTAATCTGGATTCCTTATTTCTCTTTCCTCTCAGCTAGTACTCTCTGGAAATGGAATGTAACCACATTCTTTCCAATGGTGTGGAGGAAAGAGAAGGCACCATAGGAATCACACCACATTATATGTTTGCAAGAAGTGCACAAATTTTCCATTATGATTATTTGCTTTCTGGTTGCATGTTATTTGACAAAGCAATTGAATTTACATACTTTGTATTTTCATTATAATTTTTCTTCGGCAAAATATTTCGTCTTTTTTTCAAATCCCTAATCTGGAAAGGAAAAAAAAATATTTGTATATATTTTCACACCCAAACACATGTAGTCGCACCCCCTTTATAAACAGACATCACAGAATTCGAGGCAGTGGCTAGCAACCCCCCCCCCCCTATTTTCGAATACTGCTGATTTGAATATTTCAAGGCAAAATATTCAGCTGACCAGCAGAGAAAAGGTTTAAAACTTGCATTATGCATTTTAGCTTACAACAAAAGCTTACAAGCTTTTGATTTCTCAGTTTCACTTTTCGCTTCATTTGGGGGTCTTCAAAAGAGAATGTTTGGCAAAATCAATGCATTCTTAATTAAACATTAAACCTTTATCTTGTCATTTTTTTCTGCACTACAAACAAATTGATGTGATTCGGGACTTTATATAGAGATTAATTGAAATTGTGACTGTAATTGAATGGAATTTATTGAATTTAAATTATCAGTATTAGTTTGACTTCTGATTATTCTATACAATGTCATTTATACTTTGATGTCTTGATAATGGATCAACGGACCTTATTGATGTTATGCACAGTGTGAAGAAGATTATTATGTACATACCATTTTGATCTGCTTAATTTGCAGTTTCAAATGATTATTCTTGACGTGATCCTGATTGTAATTGTTATTGTTGTTATCGTTCATTGTTGTACATTTTTCTTGGGGAAGTCAACGTGTCTTATATATGAGTACAGACATATACCTGCAGATGCTCAGAAATATTGTTTGTGAAAATTTTATAATATTGCAGTATTAAATGAAATATACATGATTAAGCTTATTTATAATATTTAAATTTTAACTTATTTTGATCTAGTATTTAACTACATGCAAAGTATTAGATTCCATGAAGTGTAATGCATGTAAACATTCCATTATTGAAGAAGAGGCTGTAAAGGGAAATCTGAATAATTTGATTTTTTTTTTGTACATGTTATAGAAATCTTCAGGTATTCGAATGGAATGTAATATTTAAAGAAGACCTTCAGTAATTCATTATTAAGTTATGTGCTCTGTTTTAAATTTAAAGCAATTGCATAATGCCATCCGCATTAAACAGATGAATTATTAGCTTATAGTATCATTACCTAATGACCATCTAGGCATGATGCAGAGCACAAACAAGCATACCTGAAATCGATTTTGATAAGCCAGCACTCATAAGAAAATGTACTAAATATCATTGCGTATTGTTTCTATTATTGATTGAATCAAATTTCATTAATTTATATTTAAATTTGATAAAAGTTTCACTGAGACTTTTGTTTTAACATACGAATGGAATATAGGATGGATATAATGTAAAGTGAAACGTCAGTGAGTGTTAAGAAGGACATGGGGGGGGGGGAGAAAACAGGGAGAGGTAGAGAATTGAAAAGTGGAGGAGGTGAGTGAAATGATAGAGGGAAAGAAAAAAGTCAGAGGAAGACAGAGAAATGAAAAGGAGAGGAAGACTAACAAAAGAGAAAGAAAGAGAGAGAGATAGAAGAAAAAGACAGAGGGATACACAGAAATGGAGAGGATAGGAAGACTTACAAATGAGAGAGAGAGAGAGAGAGAAAGAAAAGAAAGACAGAAAGACAGAGGGATACAGAGAAATGAAGAGGAGAGTAAGACTAACAAATGAGAGAGAGATAGAGAGATAGAAAATAGAGAGAGAAGAAAGAGGAAACAGGGATACACAGAAATGGGAGAGGAGAGGAAGACTAACAAATAAGAGAGAGAGAGAGAAAAAGAAAGGAATACAGAGGGATACAGAGAAATGAAGAGAGAGGAAGACTAACAAATGAGAGAAAGAGAAAAAAAGGGGAAAATATAGAGAAATGAAAGGAGAAGAGACTAACAAATGAGAGAAAGGAAGAAAAGAATGTTCATGAAATATAAAGAGATGAAATGAGAGGAAGACAGAAAAATAGGGAAATAAAAAAATAGAAATGAGTGAGAGATTGTAAGACATACAAATGATAAAGAAAGAAAAGCAGATGAAAAGAGGAATAGAGCGATAAAATAATTCAAATAACGGAGAGAAAGAACGAAAAAGACAAATGACAAGAGTAGAGGGATGGAGAGAGTCATAAAAGAGGGAGAGATGGAAAGAAAGAGAAATGAAAAGAGGGGAGAGAGGGCGAAAGACAGAAAATAAAAAAGGAAGAGGGTCAAATAACACGGAGGCCAATGCGCGCATATGGAGATACGTCGGTTTGCGAAACCTTTATTTAGCGTTTCGGTGCAAATTTCAAGGACGCACAGGGATGCGTCACCCATATTTCTCTGTGAGAGCCGAGTTTTTTGGTTTCGCGAAGTGACGTACCACTTTGCTGGCTTATATCTTCTTGTTTCTTATGTGTAGCAACTGAAAATTCTTATCATCAGACAGAATGAATGCCTTAGTATGCTAGCATTCTAAAATATTTACAATCTAGTACAATAATAAGTACAAATTTATTGTTTGGAAAAAAGAAATCTTTAAATGCGTTTTTTCTCGAAACTGTCTTTTCGCATCGCGCGCTGAGATACGTCGGTTTGCGAAACCAGCGACGATATGAAAGAGCCATATCGGCAGATCCGTAGGGTTTTGTTTTTTGATTATTTTTTGCCAACACCATCACACTCGTAGCTTGCGATAAACAAAAAGGCCTTCATAAAATCCCTGATTTCTTGATTTTTAGTGGCATTTTCAGCGATTCTCTTTCTTACCACCCCACTAAGAGCCCTGCATGCTTTGGAAAAATGGCACCGATTCTGCATTCTGGGTAGCAGAATTTGGGGATTTGGAGGTGACAACGGAACTAACATTGTGGTGAGTGACAATTTCTCTGTATGTTGTGATATGATGCTACATACCACACGGAGGACTGCTGCACTTTCCGCAAAGTGCATGGCAACAATGTGCCGATGATGAGAGCTAAAGCAAATGTGCAGATATTTTCGCGTGTTGTTAAATTCGTGATAGGCGAGTGATTCGCAAAATTCGCGAATATAAAACCTCCGCGAAAATTTCAGCTTATACAGTAAATGTCAAGCCTGCAATTTGTACATACCTCCTTGAAGGCCTTGGTAGCTTCGGTTTCATCTGTACATTCAACCTATTAAAGGAGAGAAGAGAGATAGGGAGGATGATACAAAATTAGACATAAAGAAAAGACAAAAACATACTACATGTATAAAGGCTTGTTCAGATATGACATGAAAAATCCCTGTGATTTTTAATGTTCACATATGGCACGGTAAACCACTCCATTTAGATTTTTGGCAGAAGTTGCGCAAATTCATAACATCATATTTCGTGCTAACTTTCTAAGGATTTTATTGGTCCACAGCTTTTTTGCCACTGGGAGGTAAAAAATGTGCCTCTTGCATTTTTTTTTTTTTTTTGCCGCCTCATATCCATTGACTTGTATACCAAAAATGTTGCGGGGTTTGTCACGTCATATCTGAACAAGCCTTAAAGGCATTGGCTAACTTTGTGAGTAGCTGATTTAAAAAATTCTCAAACTAAGATGAAACATGTGTATGAGTACTTGAAGCCAACCCTAATTTGGAATGAAAAAGTGTAAGTTAGATGCAAACGGCGATTTTATTATCCTTCGTCTCACGAGACAATCACTAAGAGGACCACTTTGCTTGAATTTGAAAATGCCGTTATGTGCCTCCCGCCGTGTGATACGCCAATACACACAGTACGGTAAGGTGAGTCATACGCGCATACGCACTCCTCATGTCTATTCTGTGCAACCGACCCTCGTATATTTTTCAAAGATTGGTTCACATTTTTATATTTAAAAATACTTCCTGTGGATATTATACTTTGAAACTTTCAGACTGGTATTTTCACACTATAACCCTTATGTTTATCCCATTTTCAAGTAAGAAAACAAGATTTTTTTAAAATCATAACAGTGGTTAACCGATGTACTTGTATAATACACCCATTGTACAGAAAACATTGTGTCAGGGGATTTTCCATGTGCATCTTTCATTTTGAGAAAACTGCACTGGTCTTCAATTTGTACTAATTAAATTCTTATGCAACAACTGGCTGCAAAGTCTTAGCCCCCAAAATATTAGCTCAAGTCCAAATGATTCTTGGGTACATTTATTTGCTTCACTAGTGATGTAATTCCATATACATGTATCTTACCTTTGATGGATCTCTATTTTGGATAAATAAACAGCATACATGAAGTTTGGACTCATTTTGGTAAACCTTTTCCAGTTTGTCAAGAAATGTGATACAACATCAAATTTTTCTGATCGCAGTATCTCTGGAATTCTTTGTCAATATTAAAATTTTCTTCTTCATCCATTCATGGTCTAAAATTATGCTTTTCCTGTGGTATCTATCAATCAGAATATTTTTGGTACAATTTGAGAAATCATGGATTAAATATTCCATTCTTTAGAAAATGGAACTATTATGATAAGTTTGGTCACCCAATCATACCTGCACTGTATAAAAGGTTTTCAGCTGACAAGTATAAATTAAGTTTATACTTGTCAAGGTTTGTTCAAAGTGTTTTTTGAAAGTGTAGTTCTAACAGATGATCAATCCATTTTTCCTTCCGATCCTTGCCATTTTTCGTTTCATTTCTCCTTCACTCTTTCTTCTCTCTATCTCTCCCCCTCCCTCTCCCCCTTTCTCTCCCTCTCTCTTTTCTTAAAGATTAATTAATTAAGATGATTAGAATGCAAAAGGACATGAAACACATCGCCATACAAAGAGAAATATTCACGTACCCTGACAAGATAGCCCACCAAATCTTGTAATGAGTTGATTTCCAATGAGGCCATTTTTTTTTTCTTTTCTATCCTTTGTTCTACATTTACATCCACATTATTTCTTTAGTAAAAAGCATGGACAAAAAAAATAAACAACCAAAACAACAAACTATAAATGAATGATTAAAGGCAGTGAAACCTGTATATATAGAGACCACCCAGGGAAGATAAGAAAATCAGTCTTTATGAGCAGGTGGTCTTTATGACAGGTTCCATTAATACACAATTCAATGGGAAAAACTATTCAAGGGAAACAGAAATTGTGGTCTTCATAGACAAGTGGTTTTCTTTAAAGGTGGTTGCTAGGGCTGTTACCGATCCGAATGGAAGTTCGCCGAACATGGCACTTCCGAACAGGACCGAACCGAACCGAACTCAAAGGCCCGGTTCGGGAGTTCAGCAGTTTCTAACACAGGATCATTAATTTGGCCCTCAGTGAGGACCTTGTCCTGAATTCATTATGCTTTTAAAATTGGAGATACACCTTGACTTTATTAAAAAATTAATACATACATTTATTGGTGTAAGATTTCATGAAATTCATGTTTTAAAAGTTTTTCTTAAATAAAAAATAGAAAACCACTAAATACAGCTTGTGTCTCATCTCTCCTTTCATTCTGATAAATTTCATATTTGCCACCATGAATTTTAGTTCTTTAAAAAAAAAAAAAAAAAAAATCATGTTAAAAGCTTGAAAATGTGCCTAAAGATACTTAAGATTGTAATCGATCGTAATAAGATTGTAATTGATTAACAATCGCAATCGATCATAATACTAAGTAAAAAAACTGCTTTATTGATAATTTCTTTTCATATTTTCATTCCTCTCCTTTATTTTAATTTTCTTAATTTTTCTGTTTTTACTATTAATCAGTATAATATTAAAATAATCTTTCTCTTTTTTTCATAAAAGAAAATAAATAACAAAGAATCAAGAAATAAATTAATTAACTATTTTTTGTCATACAAAATATATTTATATGAAACAGTGACCGCCATTTTGCTGTTAAACAGAAAGGGTTCTGGCAGTCATCCAATATCGATGCACGCCTTTTTTTTTTTAACCAGCCTTTAAAAGATATTGCCGAACCCCGAACCGAATCAAAGTTCGGAAAAAAATTACTGAACTCTGCCGAACCGAACCGAACCCGGACATGGTGCTCAAATTACAGCACTAGTGGTCACTAAAGCAGGTTTGACTGTATCATTAATCTTCCATTTTAATCCTCCCTTCTGTTCCCTGTTTCACTTCTTCTCTTCTCATCTTCTCAATCCTTTTTCTTATTCCATTTTTCCCCACTATCTTTCTCTCCCTCTTTGATTTCTCATTCTCTGTGATTTTATCTCCTCTCATTGCAATGTCACTCAGCATGTGTTAGAGGGCAATATTACGAATCTCAATGCATCGGCATCAGCTCCAGTTTTTTAAATAGCCTGCTATTTCTGATCCCTTGGATTAGCCCAGTTAGAGAATAGCCACCTAATGAATAAGCCAATTCCAGTCGAAAAGTCAGCCTACACCTGTACATCATCTTGGACATATAACATGGTTCTCGCCAGTACATAACACCCATGGTTCCACTACCATGCGTAAAGGGTTTCAGACAAGGAAGGACCATGTGTGAAATTGCTGCACCATGCGTGGCAACAAGGGTAAAAAAATATTGGAGTATATATTCCTAACAATAATGATAAATGTCACAGATTTTTTTTTATTTTTGGCAATGTATTTTTACTTTTATGCCATTAGTAGACAACTCCTGCTTACCAAGAAGTATTTTTCATCCTTTTACTATAGCATATACTGCCGCCACACCTAACTTTAGGTGTTATTCTGTGAAACTTCCGAAACTTCCACGCTTTGCGCAGAGTGGGAACCGTGTGTTGATTTTTTCTAGTGAGAACCCTGGACATGTTTGTAGAATAGCCCGCTAAACGGTCCGCAAAATAGCAGGCTATTGCCAATGCATCTTCTTCAGCTCGAGCTTCAGGAGATGGTTTATCCGTTCCATCATCCTCTCCAAAGAGTGCTGCATCGGGCTACTGCAATACACAAATGTATCAGAGCCCGAGCCGTGCTGATATGGACGCGATTGCACACTTCAGTAGAGTTTGGGCTAATACCCCTGATCGCCACAAAGAGGGCTATTTCTTTACATAGTGCGATCTGATGAAGACACACCTACATCGGGCTACTGCAATACACAAATGCAAGGCTCGACATTAGCGGTGGCCCGGTGGCCCGGGGCCACCAAAATTGGCTCCCGGGCCACCATTTTTCAAAAAGTGATAAGTTTGGTGGCCCGAATCGGGCAACCAGAAAATTTTAAGTTAGCGCAATTTACGTGGTGTTTATTGTACACATTTTAGCTCCTTCCGCAATCCGAATTGCAAGTCAGTTTCATTCGCGGTTCATCAGCGCCGACGCAGTTTGAGTTAGTGCAACACCACTCCAATTGCACCTGGATCTAGTTGCGGTGAGCGAGCGAGCCGACCTCAAATGAAAGTTAGATTAGTCTTATGGCAGTATATATAGGCCTCGGTCTGCTGCCGTGTGTATTTTCCGCGCGTACACGATTAAACCTCCGAAAATGTCACTACACAAATAATAGAATTTTTATCGACTACTCAGAAACGTAGCTTGAACTTCAGAATGATCCAAAAATGCGAAATCATTAATGAAATCAAGAATGCTTCTCTCCATTTCAAAGTTTTAAGGTGTGATTATGTCATTTAGATGCTTTAAATTCACATGAGAATATCTTTTTTGATCACCAAACTCTTATGTCTCGCGCAGCGAAAACAAGTGTTTCAATAATATTCGGAAGCCGTAAGCCCTAATGTGTGTGTGTGTGTGTGTGTGTGTGTGTGTGTGTGAGAGAGCGACTTAATCGCGCATTGCACCATCGTTCACCACAGCGATATGCACCGTAAGCAAGTGAGCTCACTAACGTAAACAAAGATACGCTATCGCAGTCAGTGTGACAAAATATTTTTGGAACATAGCAATGAACGAAGACGAAAGGATATTACCAAGAAAAAAACATTCATACTTGCAAGTAAGCGCTTGTTCGTTAGTTATTTGCCCTTGCTGGCGATTTGTGATGGGGATTTCAATCATTGGAGTTCGATTTCAAATGACTGCCAAGCGCTTTCATCATAATGTATACGTAGTTTCAACACGGCCGAATGGGATTTTGTGCACTGACTGTTACGCTCCACTTCCGGGTTGGCGCCATCTCTTGTCAGCTGACGAATAATTGAAACACGATTTCACCAATTAACGATGAAATATCAAGCAAATGCCGATCTATTTGGCTTTATTTGACCAGGATTTTTTATTCGGTCCTCACAAAAATAGGTAGGATGCTATGATTTGAATTTTTATGAACTGGACAAGCAATATAGTTCTTTTCAAAACTGCTTTAATGCCAAGTTTCTTTTATGAAAATCGGACATTACCGTTAGGGATATTGCACACACACCGTTATATGGGTATGGGACTGGCCTCAAACCGGTGCTGCAGCGCAGGTCCGGCGCGGGGCTGAATTGTGGCAGGCTACGAACAGCTGGAGTGGTCGGCCGACTGGCCAAATGAAAGTACCGAGTAGTCGATTAATCGTCAAAAAAAAAAAAATGACCGTTTAAACGAATACCAAAAATGGGCTTTCAAAACAGTCCTACATTGAAGGGTCATTGTAAGGAAGAATCATAAAATAATCTGCACAGGAGCATAGGAGGGTAAAACAATGGGTTTTAATCATTCTAACAATGTTTAATTATAATCTTTAAATTTCTTATGTTTTTCTTTGTTTTTTTCGGGCCACCAAATTTCATTCTCGGGCCACCAAAAATGAGGAAATGATAATTTTGGTGACCCGAACGGGCCACTAAGAAAAAAAGTTAGTGTGGAGCCTTGACAAATGTATCAGAGCTCGAGCCATGCTGATGTGGACGCGATTGCACACTTCAGTTGAGTTTGGGCTAATACCCCTGATCGCCACAAAGAGGGCTATTTCTTTACATAGTTCGATCTGATGAAGGGGCACCTACATGTACATGTAGATACAGTACACATAAAAGGAAAGAAGCTCAATTTAATATGGTCTATTTCATGATGGATCCTGGCAAGCCTTTCAATTGGCAGATTCATTTCAGAATCAATTTGTGGAGAGCATGCAATGATACAGTACTTTCAGAATTTGATTAAAATACTGTTGGATAGAGTAGAATGGGGGGGCACCTCTGCTTGGGTACATTTCAATTTCAAGTATGAATATTGCATATCATTTGGGTTGTCAATATCGCTTGCTGTCCTCTGGAGATTATTTTTTTCAATACATACAAGACTTTAAAATAGTGAAAAAGGTGCCTCATGAATAGCTCTTATTTTCCCTTTTGAAAAGAATGCTTCCACCTGGGTATCATGGAATGCACCATGGGTGCACAATAATGAGCACATATCAAGTATTTGTGTCAGTGGGTTTTCAATTTTTGTCTCAAATGACCTTTATTTGCTCATGCTCAGAATGTATCTACGAACTGGCTTATACCAATTCAGTGAAATCAGGATGCACTTACTTACATAGCTGTAAGCACGGCCAAATCGAATATCAAAATGCCCCCCCCCCAGATAGATATCAGTGTAATGTTGAGCAAGTCATTATAGACATGTATAGTATAGTAAATACTACACATGTATTGTATTTACCTAAGTTTCTTAAAGGCCCTAAATTCAACTTGATAAGTGCGGTTTTGACGTGGGACTCAGTATATAATGTGTGGTGGGTATGTGCCTTGGAGAAGACCCCCATTTTTACACTAAAAATTCTGTTCAAAAGCATAGCAAGACCCCCCCTTTTCACAAACATTTGTAGTTCTGAAGCCCGTTCCGAAGACCCTCCTTTTCACAATAAGCCCGTTCCAAAGCCCCCGTTTTTTGTCTCGCCCGTGGCACAAACTTACCACTTTTGGGGTCGAATTCCCCCCCCCCTGGGATTCTGTCCTTTAACCTTTACAAAACTTTTTCTGAAAAATTGAAAATTTGCTATGAGTCAGAAGCTTTAATTCATGGGAGAGAATTTGTTAAAGAGAACGCAAGAGATGCAAGATAAAGAAGCCAGAACAAAAGAGAGAGAAAGAAAGCAGAACATAAAGACAAGGTAACAACTAGCAAACTTATGGTCGGGGGTCCTAACTAAAGCTACATGTCTACCGAGTCCTAAATCTATGTACCATACAAATTACATACACACGCAATGCGAGTCATGCGACACGTTCAAATCGGGGTAAAATACACCCTGATACACACATCAATTTCAATATCAAGATTTGCATTCATTTATTGTATGTGCGTAGCTTTAGGACCCCTTCATTTTTCCGAACAAAGTTTGATAACGGCATTGATATCGACCTGAAAATATGCGTTGACATTCACCCGTTGTACTTTTCTCCACAAATCAACTTTTAAATATGTAGAATCAAAATGTAGAAATTAGATTTGCACAAACCAATGATTTGTATGACTTTCTAGCTGCTGAAAACAAAGTGTGTAGCTTTAGATCCTCCCATCATACTTAAAAAAAAAAGAAAAAAAAATCTTTCAATTAGACTAGTAAATTAGAGGTCTAGTCTAGATCTAGGCCTAGGCCTAGTCTATTCATAAATTATATTATAACACACATGATGTATGCATCTGTGTTCTACATATATGTGATCTTTTGTCGTCCACTTCTTAATCAATTCAATAAACTAAAACTTTAAGAACGTCTTTTTGAATGAAAATTTACATTATTAACAAAATAACAAACATTTTACCTTTTTCAGCACATATTTCTTGCCATCACTTTTGTCCTTCGCGAGAAAAACTTGTCCCTGTGCTCCTTTTCCAAGTCGGTTTTCGAGCTGAAAAATACATTGACATGCAAAAAGAGTTCACTCATACTGTAGGAATAATGCATCACGCACAATTTCACATACTGATTTTAATTTTCCGTGGTCTCACACCTGTAAAATCGATAGGTTTCAGAAGTTTGTCAACTTTACTCACCGTGTAGTTCTCCATCTTGTCTCTTTCAATGGCAACGCCAAACTATTGAACCGCGCATGCGCAAGCTCAGGACTGCGGCCAAATGACGAGATTTCTTTGTGCACATATGCTCTTTTTCTTTCCGGAAAAATATAAGTACAGGAAAAGATATCTATACTTTTCGAAGAACTGTGATTCCCCCCCCCCCCTCGGCCCCCTCATTTCTTCCAATCCCGCACTCCTCTCTTTCTTTCTGTTTCTCTGAGTTCACTTTCTCACTCCCCTCGGCCTCCCCCTCCGGCCTCCCCTCTATAGTTCCCGGCTCATCTCGCCGCTCTCTCTACGACCCGGAACCCCCTTCTGAATTAGTCCATTAATTTTCAAATCATCTAGAATTGAAATTTAAGAAAAGAGAGGGAAAATAGCATATATCCAAGAAAAGTTGCCTATGGCATCAAGCCATGAGGCCATGAAAGCAACGAACATTTTCCGAGTGGTAAAAATCATGAGGTCATGGGGGGGGGGGGGGTGAGAGGCACCGTGAGATAAGGGTGAAGAAAATAATGCCGGAGACCGACAAGTGTAATGTAAGGTTATCACACTGATCATCTCCTTTAAACGCTGTCTAATTGCACCTCTCCGAGCATTCCGTTGTTCTTTCTCACTAAAGTTTTCTTTTAAAATGTTTTTTTTTTCTTCCGTCTTCTTAGTTGATAGGGGATAATCCGTGAGCCCTTATATCTATGCATACTTCTGATTGTCTTTCCAAAATGAAGGCCATACGACAAAGCACATGAAACATAATGTATACGCATAAGAACCTGTCATGTGGACGATTGATTCAGTACAGCGGTCAGTCAGCACCAGAGAGGAGCAAATGAAAAAAAAAAAAAAAAAAACTTGAGATGAAAAGGAAGAAAAATTATGGTGTGTATATATTGCTCACTCAGTAGTCAATACTGTTTTATTAAAGGTTTTAAAATGAAAAAAAAAAATCTTAAGCTCGGTTGCTTCGTCACTTCATCGGGATCTTGAAATGTTAAAGGGTTCAAAATGTTAAACAAAAAAACAAAAACAAAAATCTTACGATTGTTGATTTCAGGGCGGCGCTACAGGGGGCAGGGGCGGTCTAGTGAACAAAAAGGAGAAAAGGAGAAGAAGAAGAAGAAGAAGAAGAAGAAGAAGAAGAAGAAGAAGAAGAAGAAGAAGAAGAAGAAGAAGAAGAAGAAGAAGAAGAAGAAAGAAAGAAAGAAAGAAAGAAAGAAGAAAGAAAGAAAGCAAGAAGAGTATGGGGAAGAGTGGGCAAGGTCATGCAACTATAATAGCCCTATTATTTTGTTCATTTAAACGTTAGTAAACTCACGGTGGGTTATATTGCCTAATCATTTCCGCGTTATTGTACAGAGGCCAACGTGTCTACTCAAAAAAATGAAGGGGGCTGCCTCAGCCCCCTCCCCCTCCCCCAGGCTCCACGGCCCCTGCTGGCGCTGTCCCTGGTTCAGTTTGTCTCCTAGCTAGCAGTTTCACCGGGTTCTTGTTGAATTCCACTTCCCGGTTCAGGATAATTACAGTGCATATATTGAAAGTGTCCACGTTAGAATACAAATATCCTTTTCGTCGTTGTGGCAACTAGTTATCCATATATTTTCATGATTTATTAATATTCTTCCAAGTTCCGATGAATATAGGAGCTGGTGATGGAATACCGAAATTCTGTTTTAAATATTTGTTTGGTTGCTATGATATGCTCCTTTGTGAACCTGTTTTTCCTAAAGCTATAGGAAATTAGAAGGTTGAAAATAGGGAAAATCTTACTCTTCCGGGGAGGGGCCTCCCTTTTTTTTCCTGTCGGCGAATTTTTTTGGTAAAATAGACATCTCAAAAAGCCGATGACTTTTTTTTTTTTTTTTTTTTTTTTTGGCAACAAAGTTTTCGGGTGCCTGCACAGACTGCTTCCCTCCCTTCAAGTTGGAGGGAAAAAAGACCTGGATCCGCCGCTGCTCTTGATCAGTATTGTAGCTTTCATCATCATCATTTTCAAGAAGCGCTTCTTGTGTACGGGAATGATTTTAGTTTGTATTGATAAATTCTCCGGGCGGCTTCCCTGGATATATGCGACAGTAAGTGACTTGACTTTGTGGAATGCATAATGATATAGAATAATCAAGTACGACACCGCATTTCCCATGGAATGCATGTTCAGAACTAAAACTAAATAGAGCTGCTTCAGCTAGGATCTTGTCAAGAGTCAATTAGTCAACGAATAGCCAGTGGAATGCATGTTCAGAACTGAAAATAAAGAACTTGGGAATAGAGCTGCTTCAGGGATGATCTCTTCGAGGTTCAAGAGTCAAGTCAACGAACAGGAAAAAATGATACATGAAAAGCGATTTTTATTTTTATTTTTATTGTTTTTTAAACAGGGAAGTAACGGAATTGCCGTCTGCAAAGCCCGACTGCAAAGACATCTGTCCACAATTCTCAGTTCAAAAAGAAAACGCCTACTTAGTCTTGTAATACAGGAAATAAACGCCTTGGCCTGTCGAATGTTGCACTTGTACTTAATTCATAAACGGTATAGGTAGGCCACATAGCAGTTGTACAGTAAACGTAGAAACAGCTGGAATTTACTTGCCGTGATTCATCATCGCTGACAATGGCGCAAGTAAATCAACCGAATTTATCACTTGATAGGACCAAATGTAAGTTGATTCGGTCATTATTAGTCCTTTTATTTGATTCTTTACTTTTTCCATTATTTCATTTGGCATTTAATGGCATGAGTGCACGATTTCTAATCAATCTTAAGGTAAGGCCGGTCCCGATTTGCTACACAGTCCCAAGCATGGAAAATTATGTAAGTTACTTAAGGTTACTTAAGGTTGAGTTCTGGACGCAGGAACTAATGCCTCTATGTCCAGATCTTGTGATCTGGGAAGATCTCTGTTGGCCTTGATATGACTGATATGGCTGGGGGGATCTGCTCTATATTTGTATTTAAATTCAGCATTGTGCCAGAACTTATCTAGCTTGTTTTCAAATTGTATAACACTATCAGCCCACAGAAATAGAAGACGTAGAAAGCTCATGCGGACTCGAAAACATAGCCAGCGTTCGTACGGGATCACGTGATATCCGCCATCTTGGTTAGTCCTCTGTTTACGTCCGCTCACTGTATTTTCGACCAGCTAGAATTTCTTGCATTTTTTACTGCTTTCTGAGCTCTGTGTTGTTTTTACGGCATATAACTCTACCAATCGTTAAGAGAATGGATGCAGGAAGGCTTCTACAGGTTAGTGGATTTTATTTAATGCAGTCTTGAAATATTATTAGGGTGTAAAGAGACTCTCAATGACGGTGTTCTGGGTAGCCCGTATTTGTAGTTGTAGTCCCATCTGTTCGTTTTGATGTTTTATTTTAATGGGACAACAGTAGTGTATGTTCAAAATCCTACCTAGAAAGCGTAGATTAACGTAAAGCTTGTTGTTAAATCATACTAAGCTTTTTTTTTCATTTGGTATTTGCAACTTGTGCTTTTGTCTAACAATTATTAATAATGAAATTGGATCTAGTCAAGACATGGTGGTGTAGTCTACACCATGTAACTTTATAGATGTCTTAACAGTTACTTCTCTTTTTTCATTTTTGTTTGAATTTCCAAATTTTTTGGAATACTACTTTTTCTTTGTCAAAGAGATTATTTACATGACAGTTGGATAAGTTTTACTTATACTATATTTTTTTCAGGAAATTGATTGTAATTCTTAGATTAGAAATTAGTTTGAGCTATGGTATTTACTGTTACGACTTACAAGGTAGGCTATGACCTAACAACATGGATTTTTTTTTCTTTCCAATTCCAGATTTCCAAGAGGACATCATTCTTCTGAAGGAATTCCCAGCAAACATGAGAAGAGATTGTTTTACACCCAGCCAGTATTCAAGTTTATGTTCCAACCACTGTCTTTGTAGAGGAAAGCAGAGAAAAGCTTCGATCCTACTGGGCAGGCAATTCAACTGTGTTGATTCAGGCATTTTCTTGTCCTTGTCATCAGAAGCTTCACCACAAAGATGCTTTCTCATATACTGATTTAAAGATTGATGCATCTGATCCATTTGAGTATGATGCAATATGTTTTGTTATTTATCACTATGGACGTACATTCTGTTTACTTTTTGTGCTCATTTGATACTTTGCATTATGCTCATGCAAGGCAACTTCAGTCACTGAAATGATATTCAAGTTTGTGCCTATTTCCTTAACTTGCCTTAATTTGCCATTTTCAGAGATTATATTGTAAATACATACATGTATATTTTGTACTTAAGTGTTGTACAGTTGCAATAGTTTTGTACTTAAGTATTGTACAGTTGCAATCGTGGAAGATTGATAAATGTATGAGTGGTGCTCATCTCAGCTTGATGTAATATAGCATGATGCAATATACTGTCTTTAAGAAAATCCTTGCTTTCACAGCTGAGTGTCATGATCAGGACATCACTGATTTTGGTTTGGTGGGATGTAGATTCCCAAGTCAATTTTTTTTCTTCTTAAAAGTACTCCATGTCTCATGAAGTGTCGCAAGTGCAGAATTTATTTCATTATCAAATGTCACACCAGAATATTTCAACTGCCAATAAATCTTTACCATTCTACTTTGCTGCAGTATGAGTTGCCCAGAAAAATGGAAAGTGATAGGTGTGATACATGTATGAGTGGTACTTATTAAGTAAAATTTGCAGCAGCATGTTGCACAGTTTACTCCTGTAATAGGTTCATATGTATGAGCTGTGACTCTATTGTGATATGCTCTAGTTTACTTGCCTTTTGTTGTGCCTTTTCCCAATTTTATGCCAATTATTTCCAGTGCAGTTTTATTAAGACACGGTTGAAGAAACATAACGCTGTGTAGAATGTAAACTATACTGTTATTTTTTTCTCTTGTATGAGTTAGTGTGAAAACATAAAGTATTCATCATGGATATTGAAGAACGATCACCATTAGAATTTAAAAGGAGTTCTGAATTTTTCAATATAAGCCTGTCGACATATGCACCTGTTTGTTTGAAAATATGAATAGCTTGTGCTAAGTTTGTTTAGCATGAAATGTTTTGTGCATTGGCATAACTCACAAAATACAAAGGAAAAAGAATCTTAAACTTGACTAGAAAAATATTCTGAAAAAATTATGTAATGCATGTACATGTAACATGTCTTGTAAGTTGACTGTTTTTGTTGCATTTTATGCTATTGGGCTTATATGATAATCATATAGCAATTGACTCATTTGGGCCGTACACAGAATTTTTTTTTTTTTTTTTTTTTTTTTTTGGGGGGGGGGGGCGAGCGAGACGTGTAAAAATTTTCGAAAAGCCCAAATGCTAGGGAGCAAAGCAACCGAGTGGTCATGAGGGCTTTTTTGCATTTTCCCAAAAATTCTGAGGTCCCCCCCCCCCCCCCTGCGTACGGCCATGGACTCCATGTATGTACGTACTGAGTAGGGAAAAAATATTTTTGTACAGGGGCTTTTTCCTACTTCTGTTCAATTTATTCCGAATTACATTTTGTATTGAACCTAATGAAATTTTATGGGGGCTCTTTTTGCAACTTACAAGGGCTATTTTTTACATTTGGGGGGCAATTCATCTGTAGCCCTCCAGTAAATTTTCCCCTACTAATTCCCTACTAAGTAATTAATTGGAGGTTCATAGCGTATTTCCTAATTTATTACTTGTTACTTGCCAATGTGTTTGCCAGTTTCTACATCACCATTTTCACATTATTGCTGTTACTGATAATGTGAACCTCAAATTTTTCTTGGAGGAAAGAATAAACATTGAACGTTACTTAATTGAAATAATCTGTAGCCTGTTAAATTTTATTTGGTGGCATAGTTTCGCAAATTCTCTTACATATTATATCCTTTGTCCTTTTGGTTGTTTGTATGTGTGTTTTGACTGTTTGTTTGTTGTTGTTTTTGTGAAGTGCGCTGAAATATATGAAGTTGATTGAGTAAATGTTTGTTTTAAAGCATTTGTGTAATGAAGAATGACATCGTGTGTGTGAGTTTATATGTGGTGTTGGGAGGACTGAGCACGTGAATGATATTACATGTGCATGTAATGTTGATTGTGTGAAAGTGACTCATAAGTTCCCCCCCCCCCCCTCCCCTGAGGGAAAAAATCAAAGTTTAAATCGACTTTTTTAAATTTAGATTTTCAAAATCAGGGGGTATGAATGAATTTGGACAAATTATGGTTAGGATGTAGATTGAACTACATGTACAAATCACATCCCTCCAGCTCAGTTTTTAAAAATGAAGGAAAAAAAAAATAAATAAAATAAAACAATACTTCATATTCCACGTATTTCTTTTTATTTTATGAGAAGCTCCCCTCCCCAAATATTAAAAAATCAAATTAGATAAGGGAAATGTGTCTTGAAAGAGAACCCCAAACTAAAGAAAACTGACAAGAAAATTATAAGGAAACTAACTGTTTAAAAAGAAACTTAAGTACTAAAATGGAGAATTACGTGTTATCTTGAAAGGGTTTAATTAGAAGCTTTCTTTATTCATCTTGGCCAAAAATAATAACTTTATACTACTGGTGTGCAAGTAGATAATTGCACACGATCAATTGGCTTATGAATAGGTAGGCCAACCCTCAGAATACATGGCCTCTTTGGAGAAAATTCAAAACAGAAATTGACAGTGTCATATACGGTCGAGTGGGCTTGCCGAAGAGACCGAGGACTAAGCAAGATGGCGGCGTGGTGCACTCAAGCGAATCGCCCAGCGGGTCCGACGGCGATACCGCGATGCGTGCTTTGTGAATGGGTATGCGCCTTCTACGTCTTCTATTTCTG
>JAPZVO010000811.1:0-25718 GCA_029962745.1 Echinometra lucunter
CATTTTCTGGCATTCTTGTTTCGATGGTTTAACAGATATTTAAGCAGTATTTCATTGATTATATATGTATGTTTCAGTGGAATTCATCTATGTTGATGTCGATCATGATTCTGTAAAATGAGATCCAGTGATCTCATTAGTGAGGATCTTATTGTGGTACAAGTTTCCTTCTAAAACAAGGGAGGGATATTGTGTTCATACATACATTACATTCTTCATCAAACCATCCTCCCATTCTATCACTCTATCATTTTCATCCACTCATACCTCCATGACCCCTCCATGACCATTATCTCAACTATTGACCTCCATTCCCAGTATGTCCTAATCCATGTCTCCATCCCCCAGACTTCATGTAAACACTGACCATCTGTTTGACCACCATCACTGCAATTCCAATGTACATTCAGGGATACTTCCCTGGGACAGATATTATGCTGAGTTAGATAATTTGGTGAATAAAGAACACTCTCGATTTGGACTCCAAAGTGTGTGGATGTGATTATTTCAGAGTCCTTCTACATGTAGCGAGAAGTATACAAAAACGCCCTTCACGATATCCTTTTGTATATGTTCCGTGAATATTCTGGCCTCGCCGCTATTCCGCTCCGCTTGGTTCCTCAGTTCCTCCACAGAATGATGTAGGGTCCGCATATCATCCCTCAATGAATTAAGTTCTGCAGAAAACTTCCGTTCCATGGTGGCTATGGCGCTCAGAATTCTGTCCATGTCAGTACTAGGGTTGGTTGGGGCGGCATCTTGTGCCAAGCGCTTTCTACCAAACGAACTCGGAAGACTCTCCTTTGGCAAAGGAGTATGGGTGAAAGCGACACTACCCGAAAGAACATTGTTCACTGTATTGCTCGGTGTTTGGTGGACGTTGTCGTCGCCCGTCACTGACACTGGAGAGTACCCCCCTCTCGTCAAGGATTGGGGTCGAGGGGGATGTAGACCCACTATCAGTCTTAGACGGATCCCCGTTCTGGTAACCTACTGGAATATAAGAGACGGGGTACGCCATTGTTTAGCACGCTTAATAACGAACTCCTGAAGAGGAAAATACTGGGTGCGAATACAGGAAGGCGTCTCGTCTCTTTGAAAGCTAGGGCGAAAATGAATATCTCGCCCTCGAGTCAAGTCATAAAATGGAAGCCTCCAAAATTTATGATGGTTATTATTTACAAGTTAAGCCGGTCAGGCCGTCTTGGCCTTCGGTCGCTCCTTTGTAGTTCCATGCCGTCCTTGGGGCTAGTCTGCGTTCCAGCTTGTCGTTTGTTTCGGTTGGCGAACACATTACGTACATGTTGAGATAAATCCCTTGCCCAAGCTGGTACGTTCACCGAAAGAAAGGGTTTCAGCCTATCGTGATGAAGAACTGTTGCCTTCCCCCTAGGACTGCTACGAATTTCAAAGATCAGCTCGCTCAGTTTCTTAGTGATTACGCATGGGCCAATCCATCGGGCACTCTTTAGTTTAGGAGACAGGCCCTTTTACTCATCCACAGGGTCGATGTCGAGTGCGAACTCTAACAGTGTCCGTACATCCCGACCTAGCATTAAGAAATTGGGCGAAAATCCTATGGCTTCATGCTGTAAAGTTGCGGTTTATAAAAAAAAAAAAAGGAGACAGGCCCTTTTGCTTGGCCGAGTCTAGACTGTAGACTATGTCACCAACTTCGTAGTTATTGACAGATACTCGTAAGTCATAATTGCGTTTTTGCCTCAACGTACTGCTCCCTATGTTATCTCGAGCCAGCTTCCATGATTGATTCATGGTGTTAGCCATTCGACTAGCATATTCCCCAATATCTGTAGGTTACTCATCCACAGGGTCGATGTCGAGTGCGAACTCTAACAGTGTCCGTACATCCCGACCTAGCATTAAGAAATTGGGCGAAAATCCTATGGCTTCATGCATAGTGCTCCTGTATCCCGCCGTCAAAAGGGGCAGATTCTTGTCCCAGTCCTTTCGATTTTTGTCCACAAAGGATGACACCATATTCACAAGTGTCATATTAAATCTCTCGATCATTCCATTTGAGGAGGGGTGGTATGGGGTCGTTCTAGTTTTGGTGATTCCCAGTATTTTGCAAAAATCCCGAAATAAGGTAGATTCAAATGTTCTACCCTGGTCAGAATGAAGCTCTAGTGGCGTTCCAAATCGAGATATGAACCCATTTACAAGTTTCTCGGCGACGGTGCCAGCGGTTTGGTCTGGGATAGCATAAGCCTCAATCCATTTCGTGAATGTGTCACCAACCACCATGACGTATTTATTTCCAATGTCACTCACTGGGAAAGAGCCCATAATGTCAATCGCGACTCGATCCATTGGGTGGCCAACATTGTATTCGCCCAGGGGCGCTCTCGGGTTCGATGTCGGCCGTTTTCGAGCCCCGCATATTACACAATTAGTGATAAAGAGGCGGACTGCTTCGTTCATATTAAGCCAATAAAAACTGCGCGATATTTGACTTAATGTTTTCTTTATCCCCAAGTGTCCACCATAAATTGAGGAGTGATTGGCTTCGATCACGAGGTCTTTTAGTTCCTCAGGTACAACAAGTTGCAATTTTGTCGTGAGTTTTGAATTGGTGTCATGACGCTTGTACAATAATCCACCAACCATTTGAAGCTGTTGCCAAGACAACCACAAGTTTCGAACGATAGGGCTCTTGTCATGTATAAGACCGCGTGCAGGCTTGTTGGATGACGTAGCCATCCAGTCGCGCACGATGGCGACGTCGGGGTCATTCTTTTGCATATTGATCAATTCCTCGCGACTGAGATTTCCTATAAGAACTCCTTGCAGACGAGGGTCACTCCCCCCTACAGCGTCATGTTTAACTCCTTGCCTATCAGGTGGTTTCTTCCTCCTCGACGTCGATGTATGATTTACTCTAACTAATCTACTAGGGTTAGAACATAATCCCTCTCCGATTCCAAATAACGAGGTTGCACCATCTCTAACATATCCTACACGTACTACATCATGTCAAAATACTACACAAATTCCAAGAATGCACACCACGGTAATTACACATAACAATCGACGCCTGACTATACCGCTAATCAAACTCATGACGAAGGCGACGACGAATACAGTTATGATAGTTAATACTCTCGTCAACCCAACCTACCATCCATGATGTCGACCGGCTGATGTTGCCTGACAGCTTACATCACTTTGGGCGGGCGGGGGCGACTTCGGTACTTCCGCGCGGAAAGTGAGATGACATCGTCCTCCTCGAAAAATCGGACCATTCACGATGTCGCCTCTCGCAGGTCCTGCATCCCCCACACGGTAGCTGTTCAAGAATTTATGATTTGTCATAACAATCACAGGTATCGGGATCACACGGAACTCGAGATAACGCATCGGCATTGCCGTGCTTTCTCCCTTCTCGATGCTCGATTTCGAAGTCGAACTGAGATAGTATCTCGATCCATCTAGCCATTTGGTCTGTCGGCTCACGGAATGACATGATCCACCCGATGAGTGATCGGTCCGGATCAGGAATTTCCTGCCAAGCAGAAAATGAAGAAAGTGACAAACAAATGAAACTACTGCTAGCAATTCGCGGCGTGTAGTGCAATACTGGCGTTGCGTCCTGGTAAGAGATCGGCTGGCGAATGCAATTATATTGGTCTCTCCACATTACGTTGAGTTGATTCATCCCTCTGCAGCTGAGAAAGAACGGCACCGACACCCGTGGCTGACGCATCAGTATCTAGGATGAACACCCCCTCGTCATTTGGATATGCCATAACGCTATCACTTAGCTATTACGTCACAGCTCGTCACTTCAGATTTAATCTCACATTGGAACAAGCGCCCATTCAGCCGAAGTCCTCGCCTGGGTTCAATGATAAAGTTAAAGTGGTGTATGAAATCAAATCCAAGAAGACCCTCCTCACTTATGTCCGCGACAAAAACATTCCACTTAAATGTCTTGTCCTCCATTGTAATGTCAAGATCAATGGTCCCGTGGATATGTAGTATTCCGTCACCAGCTGCTTGGAGCTGGATATCCTCTGCCAGCTCTTTAAGGGTTGGGCGCAAATCGACATCCATACTGTTGTAGAGTTTAGAAGATATGACAGTCACAGCTGCTCCGGAGTCGACCAAGAATTTAGCGGTTGAACCATGAATATTAACTCCAATAAAAGCGGAAAGCCCCGTACTTTTGACGAGTTTAATTATTCTTGGCGCTTCTCTCACTTTGTCGTTATGGGTCGAAACCTGGTCGAATGAATCGGCCCCGCCTAGCTTTCCGACTCGGCATGATCCATGGCTGGTAATGGGGCTTGCTGCGGCTGATGCATAGCCTGAGTGTTTTGTACATTTTGTGGTGGTGGGTGTGGTACCCACATCTGCTGCTGGGGCTGGACCTGGGGCGCCATGAACTGTTGGGCCTGTGGGGAGAAACGCGGGGCCTGCGGGGCGAATTGCGGAGCCTGCGGGGCGAATTGCGGAGCCTGTGGGGCGAATTGCGGAGCCTGTGGGACAAACTCTCGTGGCTGATATCGGGGGCGGAAATTGGGGCAGTTTTTTGCCAAATGCCCTTCCCTGTCACACTCATAGCACCGGTTGTGGGGTCGGGCACCACGTGGTTAACGCCTTCCGTCATCACTTCCCCTCCTACCTTGCCGTCGCCTGTGGAATTGTTTTCTTTCCTATTACCTTCTACCTGTTGTTTTAATAGGGATGAGAGTGTGTCCAGCCTTTCGTTAATGGACATGACACGACGTTCGAAATCAGCAAGCCGGTCTTCGGTCACGCTTACTGAGGACGAGGATGATAAGGTTCGAATAGGTCGATAGCCACTGCGGCTGTTCTCCTCCCGTAGATTAAGGTAACGCTCAGCTATTTCTCGAGCCTCTTGCAGGGATTTAGGCTCGTGCATTCCGACAGTCAATGTCATGTTTTGATCCCCAAGTCCTCTTAGAAAATGTCTTGTGCTGATTGTTTCTATAGTATCGGCATGGGCACTAGGGTAGCCGAAGGTGGTTAACCTTCTGACGTCGGCGGCGTAATCGGCGATGGTTTCCTTTGGTCCAAGACGCCTTGCCTCTAACTGAGAGACAAAGGAGGCCGGTGTTTTCCTATTTTCGAATCGCTCTTTTAGCGCTGATACAAGTTTACCAAAATCGCCGATTATTTCGGAGGAGAGTTGTTGGAAGGCAAAGTCGACTGCGTCTCCTCGCAGGCAAGCCAGCATTCGGAATCTTTTTTCGTTCTCGTTCCATCCACACGCTTCGGCAATGCTCGGGAAGGAAAAAATGAAACTTTCCCATGGACGTGTTCCATCAAATTGTTCCTGATGGGGCAGCTGGCTAGCTGCCCTTTGTTGGGTTGATCCGCTAGTTTGGACCTCCTCATCGGAATCATCTTGAACATCTCCCTCGCCAAGATTATTCGTATGAAGTTTTGCTTCATCGAGTTCTCTCTTCAGCTCCCTGATCTCTTGTTCTAGATCCGCTTTTCTTCGTCTTCTCGGCAGCTCGACCTCAAGTGGAGGACAGAGTTTGACCTCAAGCTGAGGACAGAGTCTGACCTCCACTCGCAATAAATCATGTCAAAGGGAAGGCCGCACGCGACTGAAGTCCATCCTTGCCATTACGTAACACAAGGGCAAGCTCGCTCGCTCGACGAGCGAGACCCTGGCGTTATGCAACGCAAGGCCAGATGCGCGAGCAAGGCCGAAAAAACAAAATCGTAAAAATAATCAAGGGCTAGAGTTGGCATTGAAATCATGGACTACTCTTCATGAGTGAATTCTGTTGAAAGTGCCGTTTCCAAATTCGTGACAATATCTTACAGTCTCCTCTATTCCAACCAGACCACGTCCTCCTCTCTCTCTTGACACATAAAGTCTAGCTACATCAGACTTTGGATGGAACATTCCGTGCATAGTCAGCAACTTTCTTGTCTTCCTGTCCAAGTTTTCAAGTTCAAGCTGGTTCCATTCAACTATGCCAGCAGCATATCTCACTAAGGCCACTGCCCAAGTGTTAACAGCCTTCACCATGTTTCCAGCATTTAGTTTAGATTTGAACACCTTCCGAATTCTCCTGATATACTTGGTCTCAATCTTCTTCTCTATCTCTTGATGTTTCATCTGATCTGCCTCTAGTATTCCGAGATATTTGTAGCTTCCACCTTCTTCGATTGATATGATCTCTTCTCCATTCGGCATTTCGAAGTTGTTGTCATTGGCTGGCTTACCTCTCGAGAGTAATCATTGCACATTTATCCAACCTAAACTGCATACCGTGTCTTCGCTGAAGATCCGGACAGTGTTGATGAGAGACTCTATGTCACTTTCTGTCTTGCCAAACAGCTTCAAATCATCCATGTATAGTAGGTGGTTGATTTTTGCTTTGCTCTTGAACTCATATCCTAGCTTGGATCTTCTTTGAAAACAACGAAAGAATTATGTGCAACTATAGTTGCACAGGATGAGCTGACAATCAACAAAAGCAAGCTAGAAAAGATCATTCGGAAAATGGCGCCATGGAAAACTGCCGGCCCAGACGGTGTGCAGGCTTTCTGGGTTAAAATGTTCACAAATCTTCATGAGAGGCTGAGTTTGCAAATGAACGAGATTGTCGTGAATGGTAACCACCCCTCCCCCCCCCCCCGAATGGATGACAAAAGGAAGAACGGTTCTCATCCCGAAGGATCCCACCAAAGGCAACATTCCATCAAACTATCGTCCAATTACCTGCTTGCCAATCCTCTGGAAGTTACTGACTGGCATAATCTCGGAAGAAATATATCAACATCTAGACGATCAAGAGATACTACTATGGGAACAGAAGGGATGTAGAAAAGGAAGTAGAGGAACAAAAGACCAACTATGCATCGACAAAGGAATTATGAAAGACAGCAAGAAACAAAAAAAAACCCTTGCAATGGAATGGATTGACTACAAGAAAGCATACGACATGGTTCCGCACTCCTGGATCATCGAGTCTATGGAAATGTTAGGGGTAGCAGACAACATCAGAAGGTTCCTCATCACAAGTATGACGAGATGGAGAACTAATCTGGAAAGTAATGGTGAAGTGCTTGGGGAAGTCATTATCAAGAGAGGAATTTTTCAGGGAGATAGTCTATCTCCACTGCTGTTTATTATTATTATTATTATTATTATTATTATTATTATCATTATTATTATTATAACGATAAGAAATTGATCTTGCTGACAAACACATGCCCTCAACACAGAAATGGGTAGGCCTATGTGGGAGTATTCATTCTTCTAAACACTGGAGGTTTTCCTCATCATATTACGAATATGAGGGCTTTTGAAAGTGAATCCTTTTCAAATGATATTCCTATTATCATATTCTTCTGAGCAGACAAAAAGATGATAACAATGCTCACAAAAATAATTTGCACCTATCCCAGAATTCATTTTTATGAGTTTACATATAGCCCTATTGTTACATAGGAATGTTTGTGTGAATAAGAATACTAAACAACTTCACTCATAAATACTCTCTTCATCATACCTGCAATGACTTCATCAGCTAGATCAGGCATCTCGATTCCCCGTAGTTCATGAGCTAAAGCTGCACGATAGTTGAAAACCGACGGACGTGGCATCTCTTTCCAAATCTTAAATAGCGCGTGTGCTGTTATAGGACGTGAGGACCCAAGACCGGCCTCTATATCTTCATCTGTCAGTTGTAATACACGCTGAAGGTCAACAAGATCTTCGGAAACATCGACCCGTGTACCTGTTTGGTGTTTTATGGTCTCAATGTCCTTGATTGCTTTCTCTGGCTTTGACATGTGATCCCTCGACACCACCAACAGTGGTGTGTCACTCTCAGGATTCTCAATGTCGGTCTCTGTCTTGTTTCCATCTTCTGACACGGCGTCTTTCTCACATTTGCCATCTTCAGATGGCGTCGCTGCTTTTGGTGTATCAACTGGTAATGTCAGAAAATTATCAAACGTAAAAAAGAAAATGATAATTACAATGATTAATCACTGAGACACGCAAGTATTTCAAAAAGTGGTGACAGGCCTCCACCCCCTGAAAAAGAGGGTGGGAAGGGGAAGTACGACCCTCTCTTTCCTCCTCTCTCGCTTCTCCATAAAAGATTTTCAAGATCTGTCTGAGAAACAGTATGTTGTTGACAACATACTAGTTTTCAAAACGTCTGGAAATAAATATGTCATTTAAAACGTTACTGAACGTTCGATGCATTTCAGATTCCATCAGTTCTATTGTACTTCGCAATAGAACTGATGGAATCTGAAATGCATCAGTTCTATTCCGAAGTACAATAGAACTGATGGAATCTAAAATGCATCGAACGTTCAGTAACGTTCGATGCAAGTGACATATAACATTTTTCGTTAACATACAGATCGAATCGTGTCATGATCAAAAATTCACATATCTAACATGTCTCACTCTGGCCTTAACATTTTCTTCAATTTTCAGTTGTTCAAAAGGCTTTGTCTTACCTTGCCTAACACCAGCCTTTTCTGTGATGGATGCCATTGCCTCCCTCTTTCCATCTTCAGGGTTTGATGGGGTTGATGGGGCGCCTTTCTCACTGCCATCCTCAGACTGAGTCGCTGCTTTTGATGTATCACCTGGTAATGTTGTCAGGAAATATACATCATAATAATGAAAGTGATACCCATTGAAATTATGGTATTGATTATTGAAAATGGTCTCTAAAAGTTCTGACAAGTCAAAAAGGGTAGGGGAATACTCTCTAACTCTCTCTCTTGTCAGTCTTGTGCATAGGTTTTTCAACATTTTCAGCATTTGATTCAGTAGTTTTAAAGTTGAAAAATAAACATTTCAATCAATACTGGCCTTTCAGTGCATTTCAATTCATTTAACATCAGTTTCATTTTACTTTTTCCAAATACAAAATATTCTGTCAACATTATGCAAACATACTTTCGTTTACGAACAGACTAAATTGTTTTTTTGATGAAACTTACTGATTTCGCATGTCTAACTGAATCACTCTGACTTTAATATTTTCTTGAAATCGCAAATGTACATCGAGCTTTGTCTTAGGTACCTTGTCTAACTCCAGCCTTCTGTTTGGTGGACGCTATTGCTTCTGTTATAGCATACATTTCCGCATAGCTCATGTCGTATGCTTGAATTCGAACAAAAATGATTTGAAACATGTTTAACTGCACAGGTCTTCTTTTTATGATAAATCATGGATAGCAATGAAAAGGGAACCTGTTCATGTCTACAGCAAATAAAATCTTTAAGTCATTGAAGATATATATATATATATAGACTTTGTATCCTATGGAAAAAACGCTAAAACCAAAATAATATTGTCATAATCGTCATTATCATTATCATTATGTTTATCCTTATCATCATTATTGTCATTATTATCATTATTATTATTATTATTATTATTATTATTATATTTTTATTATCATTATCATCGTCATCCTCTTTCTCCTCCCCCTCCTCCTCCTCCTCCTCATCATCATCCTTATGTTTTCATACTAAGGATCAAACGACTCACACTTATCGTGAAAGTAGCATTGTATGGTCATGATGGTATTGTGTTCTGACTAGAATATTAATTCTGGCTAGCCTCTTGCAACCTTCATAATATGGGTTCTTCTTGTTGCGTTACGCTTGCTTTGATGGTTCTTTCACATGTTAAATTAGTTTATTCTAACATTTTTCTCTTTCCTAACTGAAAAAAACTTGTACAATACAGATGATGGTTAATACTTGTTAATTGTATCATATCAACTGAACTCACCAACCGTTCCACAAGTCGCAACGTCGCGGTACATAAGTTTTCCAAATCTGCTATAGAAGAAACTTCGAAACTTCGCCTTATCATAAATATTTTGGAATTCGACGTCGGTGAAGTTAAGGAGCTTTGACAGTAAGTCGATGGTACCCATCTCAAGGTGAGAGGTTTGAAATACTGGTCTGTAAGAGAGAAGCTTCGTGGTGTTGATGCCAAGTGATTCAGCGACAGGTAAAAGATCTTGCATGAGCAGATTAAAAGCCATATCGACCAGCTCTGCTTTGTAGATGAATTTGCCTTTTAATGGCGGATATAAACCTAGGAATCGAGAGAGAAAGTGTATTTTTAATTTACAAAAGGTCATGTAAAATATAATATGCTGCCATAACAACCTCTACGTAAACTTGATATAAAAAACTCCTTACATAATCAGCACCCCGATACTAATTAGAATTGAAATTAAGATATTAATGATGGTATATAAAGCATTAAATGGTCAGGCTCCTCGCTATATTACTGAATTATTAAATTTTAAAACTCAAACCCATGGTTATAATCTCCACAGTACACACGACACACTGTTATTGCAGATTCCCCCAATTAAAACGAAAGTGGCCCTAGGTGACGGATCATTGATTTGTATAGCCCCTAGCATGCCTAGAGTGTGGAACAGATATCTCAGACATGAAAAACCTTCAAATCAAAAGTAAAAAAACGTATCTGCTTTAAACATTGACTCATTTTTCTTTCCTCTTTGTCCATGTTTTTCAAATCACATATATGCAGCAAAGGCATTTAGGACCTTTTGCAGTGCAGTGGAATATATAATTATATACACATATTTTATTAACTTTTAAAGAGTTGCGAAACGATTTCAAAAAGATTTATACACGCCTGATATCCCGTTTGTTTTTTGTTTTGGTCGTTGCAGACTATTATGACGAAACAATAAAATCGTTTACATACGCTTATGGACGCGCGTGGAGATCAAAATTGAGTCATTCTCTCGTGGCTTTTTGTCGGAGCAAGACGTGTGGATTGGGACAATCAAAAATCGACGTGGAATAAACGTTGCATATATAGAATACAACATAGATCTTCGTGTTTGATAATTAGATTGCTGACTTGAAGTTGTAAGATAGTTGTGATAATTTTGACACTTCCTTGGGTCTGTGTACCGTACCGCATAGGTTAGCGAATGTCTGCAAACTAACGTTATACTAGTAGTCTAACCGTTAAAGACAAAGTTCGAGGCTTGTCATGGATGAAAGATTTCACAAGGCTGTGAATTACGAACAGTGCGATTTGTGCTAGTCAAGGAGCAGCTTCTGGCTTTAAAGTTCAGGGATTCTTCGCTCAATATTGTCGTACTGGTCTTCGTACCAAAAACCGACCGGCAGGAGGCTGAGCAATGCCATGGCCTGGCCTGGGACAACACAGGGACGGGTGGAATTCCCGAGCGGAAGCTCAGATGAAGAGGCCGAGTAGTTGACCCTGCCTTCCAAATAAACATATTGCAGCCTGGATAGCCTCGAGCTGTCCTGGCGAGGAACGGCGCATTACCAGGTCATGAACGACTACGGTGAGTCGAACCCGAGTTTAGAGTCTAGTGTTTAAGTTTTAACCCATTCATGACAGGAATTATTTGAAACCTAATTTGATCAGCTTTCATTCTTCAAATTAGCAACACCAACATTTGTATTTTACTGCTACATTTTTCTTCTAAAACGTCAGGTATCTGAAATTAATAGAAATTGACAGAAATTGATGATGAGAAGTCAAGAATTTGCCAATTTGCAGGGAAAAACTGTGATTTTAAACTTTCCATCGCATGGGTAATTTAAGGATTTTAACTTATTAATTATTTTCCTTTGAAAAATTTCCAGCATCAAACAACAAATACTAAGGCAACCAAAATGGGCACAGTATGGAGCCTAGATCTACGTGTAGAATATTTGGCTCTTCCTGCTCATGTATTTGGTAATTTTAGAGCTCTGCATCAGAAGTTATTAGACCAAACCACAAAATGTGGACCCTCTGTCACTAATGGGTTAGCAAATTAGCGGACGTTTTATGTAGGGCCTACAGGTTGTTGGGTAGGCTAGGCCCATCAGGACAAAATCGATGAAAATAGTGAGTTACCGAGTTTGATTTGTTACGCTAGCCTAACGTTAGGCCTAATGACAATGTTAAGCCCTAGCCTTGCGTATTCACAAAATATTTCAGAAATATGACTGGCAATGGACATCATAAAAATAAAAATATTGGTGGTGACCGTTGAAAATCAACGAAAAGTTTGTGATCAGTTGAAGGACAAACCCTACCCTACCCTATATGGGCTTGTATTTTAGTCTACTTGCGGCTATTTACATGGCATGATTAGTGTGTAAAGGTACGGTTAGGACTTAACGTTAGGCCTATGTTGGTTTGTTAAGCAGTTTAGTTGCATGTACGCAGGGAAGGCTTAGGTTCGGAGAGAACGTGAGTGGAAAAAAAGAAGAAGAAGAAAAAAAAAAAAGGCCAAAGCCCTAACGTTTACTAGATCTAGTGCTCCATGGTAGTACCGTAGACTTGTTTTTTTTTTTGTTGTTGTTGTTGTTGTTTGTTTTTTCGGTGCCAAGAGTAAGATTAAGAATAAGAAATGTTCAATCCTTCCATTTCGGACGGAGGAATGAGTTCATTGCGCTGAATGGTCAGCCTTGTTCGAGTTGTTTTTTATCGAGATTGAAGTAACAGTTCATATGATGCATTGTTTCAAATTCAGTTTTGAAAATATGGTAAAATTCCATTATTTTGTGCCACATCTAGATCTATACAGTTTACACGTTTGCGTAAATAAATACCATGATTTATACCCGCCCCCTACGCGAAGGTACATACATGATGTAGGCCCTATTTCATGCTAGTACGGTGTCTGAAAATATATATATATATATTTTGCTTATTTTCACAATAACATTAAATTGTCTTCCCGAATTTGGAAAATTATAAGTTAACGGTTTGCAATTCATCTTGTATTTTCATTTCTAGGGAGCCTTAAAACTTGTTTTCAGGGGAAATTTTCTCTTTCCATACATTCCAAATATGAGATGAAAATTAATTCAGATCACATTTTTAATTTCATGATGAATTTGCCCCAAAATTGTGCCATTTCCCCCCCCCCCCCCCCTGAATCGCACGCTTTTTAGCTGACACTTTTTAGTGTTACTTCAGACACCATAGGCCTAGGGTCTACATATCGGCTGGATGCTGATGGGATATTAATAAAAGTAGATTTTAGTAATTGAATAGGCCTACCATTCTGTCACATAAAATTAGAAATGAATAGATTTATAACTGCCGGCGAAACATTCTGGGTTCAGCCGGATGTTGTGGAGCACTTCATTTACACGTATGTTACAAGGGGAGTGGGTTGATAGTTGAAAATCGTCACGACTTTATGGGAGCATTTTTGCTGAAAAGAAAGGAGCCGTTTAGAACTTATGAAGGGGGTAATGATAATTTTAACGAAGATCGGGCCGAACGCGTTAAGGAAAAGGTGCTGTACATCCTAGAGAGGCAAGGCTGGGCTTGACAAAAGACATGATGTAGAAATAATAGATAAGAAGAATAAGGGTGCGAAAGACCTAATTCTGGAAGAATGGTAAGGTTGGTTTTTCGTGGGTGAAACAAACGAATTTAGTTGGTAAGGGCTGGAGAGGAGAATGAATATGTGATAGTAAGCGTACTGCGGTCACATGTTTTAGAATTTCAAACGCTGCCCAAGTCTTCTTTGATTGTTTGATTTAACAGAACCAGCCGGTTAACCGCGTGGCGCGGTTCGGAGACTCAGTCAGGCGCTGGGGCCGAGGGCGGAGCCGAGCAGGAAATCGACCGAGGCTGCCATCTACCTGTGTTCCACGTAACGGCATACAAATGGCTTAGAGGAACTTTCCCAGTAACCGGTGAACATCTGGTTGGCGTGGTGAATGGTTTGGGAGACTTGCTTTTAGCATTCAATGGTTGGCCAGTATGAAAGCCAAAAGAAGTGGTAAGGTTACATATACCAATGTCTCCATTCCATAGCTCAAGGTCTGCATTCGATAATTCTCAACTACGATAATAAAAGCTCTTTTTCTCAATATCTTGGAGGCCGGTGGGCTACTGTGGATTTCATCGTGGAGTACATGAAAGGGAATAGACTCTTTAATTCAGGAGTTTGAATATATTATGAAAGGTGCCACCCGGAACTCTAACAAATTTGACAGGCATCACTAGGGATGATGATTGGTGAGGCAAGGACTGCCATGAGGTGGAGAATTGGTGTACATGTATACACATACAGCATCGGTCAATTTAAAATAATGTACACGTATGCTTGTCGAATGCAAGAAATTCATAAGTTATATGGGTGAGCGTTGACAATATTTGTTAAGCCTTCAGAAGGTTTTGATTTTTATCCGAAGCCTTTGCTCGAAATTGTGCACGAAATCAGTAATAAGGTCATATAGACCGTGCATATGCATATGTTGTCTCATTAATCCATAAATATCTCAATATGGAGACAATTGCCGGGGAGTTGAGCTATAGAACAATCGATCCTAATTATTTGCCGCCTTGGGGCTCATATATTCCCCATTAGAGTTTTTTGCTAAACGACGGCAAAGTGATGGCCTATTTGGGCACCCGGTTTACACTACTACTACTACTATTACTACTACTACTTCTAATATTAACAAAGTTTTTAGCAATATGTTTGAGGTTCGTATTACATTTAGATGAATCCTCATTTCCCGGCAGAGATTCCAGCACTAGTTCCGTTCCTTGGTTGAATAATGAATTTTTAACAGGAATGCAAAATTAGCGTGAAGTTATGAACCGGTATGCTCAAATGATACACGTAGAAATGACATTGAATAATATTAAACGAAAACCGTGGTTCTGTTCATTTTGCCACAACAGCGGATTGATTATTAGTAGGCAATATTGATGCGTTGTATGCATAAGAGCCGTTCGATAGATGGGATTCCGAATTGGTTAATTCATATTGCTGATGTATATGGTCGGCATCTCTTAGCTAACCCCTTTAGGCTGGTAAGCAAAATGTGGTCTCAAGAGTTTAGTACGATGTTCCGTGGAAATGTTTCAGGTTCCGCGCACTATTGAATTTCTAGTATATGAATCGAGTTGACCTATAAACAGTTGAATGTGGAGGCACGAATGGTAAAAACTTCCGTTCTGATGGAAGTGTAATTCCGGGTGTAGTTCATGGTTGGCATTTATAGTAGATCGTAATAAAGAAAGGGTTGGCGAATGGGGGTTAATCCCATTACTTATGATTTTCCAAGGTTTATTGGCAGTGTTTGTTCTCAGAGGGGTCACGATTTGAAGAAGTAAATCGTTTATGTTTATTGGGTATAGTTTAGCGTTACTAAACTTGGGATTATCCATAGGGTATGTTACAATAGCATTGGGTGGGGGCTCTGGAGATATTGCCAATAACGGAACCCCGGTCAGGTATGCAGAATGGCTGTAATAGGCGATGATAGATGTTATAGCAACTATTCAGAATTCTAATCTTTTTAAAGGTTACATGTATTTTTATACTGACGAGTTAGCCTGTGTGGTGCATGGGGTGGTTATTACGCAGCGTTACGTGTTGTGGTGATTACGCCCCATAAGGGGTCTGTTTTAGGTTATTTTTGGAAACGATTAGTCTGATTGTATGCAGGATGGTTTTCAAACTCGACGGCGATTTACCGTTGGTGTAATGTTGTACATGCATACCTGTTGATCCACAGTTCAAATTGTCACAATTTCAAGCGTTTAGCCTGAATGGTGTTCAGGTGGTTGTTGGGCCCTATACACACTGTATGTTTCAGGTAGGCACAAGTTGCCTTATTGCAGCATGGTATTGCCAGTAACGAATCTTATCAAGAATAAAAATAAAAATAAAAATAAATAAATAAATAAATAAAAAATAATTATAATTTAAAAATATATATATATATATGTATTGCCAATAACGAACAAGTGGTGCATGGGCAGGATGGTTATCAGGCAATTTTATGTTTGTGGTAACGTTCCAAATGGGTGGATGGTGTTATTACTAGCGTTAGATAGCCTGATTGAGGAGTATGCAGGATTGTTGTTGCATGCGATGTTATCCTGCATGGATGTAGTTACAAGGTTCCATGGTTTCTTGGGCTTATCGCTGATAGCGAATAGCTTGATTAAGATACAGGAAAGGTTATGGCAGTGCGATACGGATATATTTGGTTTTCAACTTAATATTGACGTGTTGAAGCATGCTCTCCCTTCATGTTAAGGGGCTATAGGGTGGTGAAAATAACGAGAGTAGATCGGTCATTTATCAATTCGATTCGGAAATCCAGAGAGTGTCAATGCTGGCTTTAGTGAGTGGGCAGATTTCCATCCCTGAGAAAAAAAAATAATAATAATAATAGAAAAATAAATAAATAAATGAATTATATTAAAATAATAATAATAATAATAATAATAAGAGAAAAATATATAAATAAAATAACATAAAATAACATGAATAAATAAATAGATGAATAAATATATGTAAATAATGGAAATGACTAAAGAATGGAATCAGTTGGAGAAGAAGGACCTGATCCAGGAGTAAATGGACATTAATTAAGTATATGATGTTAGTAGGCTCGTAATGATACTGTCCGTATTCGTGAATTCATTTGTTAAGATCGTAATTTGCCTGCAATCGTTGCCCTTTAATGATACCTTGTTCATAATTCTTTAAAATTTATTTATGGGCTATCCATGGTTACTTTACATGTGGAGAGATAGTGAGATAATGTACCTCTTAATATGTGTACAGATGTTTTAAGATCGATGAGTATTATTCACATCACGGCACATTATTACACGTATATGCTATGGGAAAAGCAGCATCAGAGCTTTAGAAGCGGTTATATACAATTCTAGTTCAACAGGTGGAATTGCCCCTGCGATGACGTTATATTATTTCTGAATTGTATAATTTTGACGGAAGAATGGATGAAGAATTGATTGAGTCAGGTTGTGCACATATTTTTATATGTATACATTTCTGGAAAATGGGGTGGAAATAGAAATCTCCTTATAAGGAAACACCTGCGATTTGTTCGCAGCTAAAAGACTAGATGTAAATTGGTTGAGGCCTGATGAGGTATATGGAGGCCTTTTTGCGTCGCTATAGCCTCCCCATAATGCTTATGAATGCTTCATATTCTGAATTATCACAATCCCAGTTTAAGATGGTTTATTGTGGTGGTCAAAGTAAGGAAAATAGAGTATTGCAAGTTTACGGAAGGTTGTGGTTAGGCAATACAGCTTGGGAAATGTGCACTAATATGACGGAAAATTGATAAGCATGTATAAATATGTATGTCAGGGTTTCCTGCGGTACCCTGGTACATTGGGCCGCAGTAGTTACAAGTTGGCGAATAGTTATTGGTTGGTTTCAACCTTGTTGGAAATTTGTTATATTGAAGTACAGGTATATACACATTGAAACCGTGTTCTTTGGCGGCGAGCTATTTAATTTGCTCGTTGGCGGAATTTATCAATTTGGGCCTTCATCACACTTGCATATATTAGTAAGGAGTTATCTTAGCATTGGTAACACATGTAATTTCAGGAGCCTCGCTCGATTCTACATGCGGGGAGGCCGGAGTCCTGGAGGGAAGTGATGGGGCCGGGTTGTTAAGATGTTTGCTGGAATCGTTGAGGAGAGTTGGAATGGGTGGTGCACCCGGGTTGCATAAGAAACTTCCCCGTCTGATCGGGCATTCTTTGACGGCTAGCAAAGGGGGCTCGTGGCAATGCAGGGGGGACATTCGTTTACGGGAGGGGGCTTCTAGCCGTGGTTTACCCTTCCCTGGCTACACACTTGGATTTCACATATTTTGATTTTAAGGTTTATGTATGCGGTGCAGATTTCCTAATTCTTCACATAGATTCCAGCACTAGTTCTGTATCGGTGTATTGGTGTTGGTTATCCAAATCTTTTTGTAAGACACAATACTGGCGTAAATTTATGTACTGCCATGTTAAAATGATGAACGATAAAATGATACATGTACCTGTAGAGAAGACAGTGGTCAATGGTAAATAAAAGCCACGAAAAATGCATAATTGGAATAGTCTGTCGTTTACTCATTTATCAGGCGTGAATAATCGCTTAATAAATGATTTATCATTATTATTATTATTGATATTATTATTATTATTATTATTATTATTATTGTTGTTGTTGTTGTTGTTATTAGCGTAACATAATCAGCTATTGAGGAAAATCTGAACGAATTCTTTCCTTTTTTTTAATGTCCCTGAGTATGCATTAATTCTATCATTCGAGTATTTTTTTTTTCATCGTAATCATAAAATGGAACCCAACATATCGCTTAGTTTTTTAGCTGTTCTGTGAACTTTGACAGATCACCTTTTAATTTCGCTGGAATTTTCTTTCTTATTTTTATTATTCTTTTTATTCTCCCCACTTTTTTGTGCAGTCAAAATCTCAGAACTGGTTGAGTCAATTTTTGTCAAATTTTCATCAATCCTCAGTCTTAATGAGATCTCGGTTTTCCAACCTTTTTCGAGTTCATTAGGTCATCGTGACGTCATCCAGGCGCCATTTTGTAAATATCCTGTCATGATCATATCTTCATAACGGAAAGTCATTTTTCATTCATATTTATCAGGATGAATATTCATATCAGTCCAAACAATTCCATCTACTAAGACGCGCGCGTACACGTACGTCCGCGCGTCAGCGCGGGCGCAAAAATTAAAAATGCTCAGAAGCGACTCAAATTTTTTTTGCACACGCTTCAGGCCATTTTGAGCATTTCAACAATTTGCGCGCGTCCGCGTCCGCGCACGCGTCATGTGCGCGCGCAGGTCCTAAGTAACATGAAAACGCTTTTTTTCTCACTTTTTTGCATTCCTGACAGTTTTCTTGACCATTTCCATCAATTTGTAATCGATTTAAACTGACCATAAGGCGTCAAAGTTTAACATTCGTGCGCGCGTCTTTGAGGCAAATAACGTAAGAACATGGAAAAACATGTCCTTTTAAAATCCGCCGTAGCTCCTCAAAATGCACGGATACCCCCAATTTTTTTACATATTCTGAAAGGTTATGAGTTGTAGATATGAATCCATGATAAAGATTTACTTTTTCGATTTTTAACTTTTGATGTTTTATTTTTTGCCTTTAACCTAGGTTATCTCGCTAACCTTTTTGTCAATTTTCGCTGGGATACGATAAGTTGTGGCTGAGATAATTTCCTACAAATCTTAATTCATTATTGATCATTTTGATTACGTCATCACTGTCTAAATTTACGATAAATGTTACCATGTCAATTTTTCTCATTTTACGTGTATTCTCTACGGGACGTGACCTTTACCCAATTCTTGATTCTACATTCTCGTCTTCTTTGACAAACAACTCCCTTATTTCCGCTTGATTTTCACCCAACTTCAAGTATGCTGTAGCTGAGAAAATTCTCTATATTATACGTCCATATGTTCTTTAACCAGATGTCAGAAACATGTCGAAATGTTAACCGGAAAATATGATATTACAATTTTGTTTTCCATCTACGTGTTATCTCTATGAGCTGTTTTCAGGTATACCTTTAAAGCACTTGCCTCACATGCTCAAGATCCCTGGTTCGAGTCCTGGAAGGGGGGCATTTTTTTCCTTCATTTTGCTTTCTTTTTACATTTTACATTATTTTCCTCTCTAGCTATGGTTACATATACCGTCAGAGTCAATGAAACAAACTGCCTGATTTTGGCCCGTTATGACAACTGCGATGCAGTGCAAAGTAGTTTATGTAGAACCCTATAGAAAATCTGATTAGTTAAGGTGAATTGAAGCTTTATCACCTTTCCATTTCACTGCGATATCAAATCATCCAACTTCTATGACATTAGTCTCCTATCGAGACGTAAAATTTTATCAAAAGTCTACCCAACGACTCTATCACTATCCATGTCGAAACCTAAAAGATAACGACAGACCACCTAATTCGTCATGTGACGAATTCAAATATCTCGGGGTTTTTTTGTTTTTGTTTTTTCTTAATTATTATAATACTTTTGCAGGGCAGTTATGAAACACACTTGCAGTTATTGGATACTTTCAGTAGCCAACAAGAAACTAAATACACCCAATAACTAAATGAAAAGGATGAACGCACTTTTGACAGATACTTGTTAAGAAATACTGGTAATTCCATGACTGAAAATGAGTCGTATTTAAGCAAGAATTTTCCCTTCTTAAGAATTATTTTCGAATAATAATGAATACCCTGACCCTATACTATAGTAAGCACACTACCTGACTACCATGCAAAAAAATATCAAAGGTCTAGATTATCACATCACTGCGAAAGTGGAAAAACCGATAATACTTGTCTTCCCAAATGAAAAAAAAAATCTTTACAGAAATTAAACGAATACTTTCTTTCAGCGAAGGTCGCATGGAGTAAAAAATTACCTCTGAGTTTATTCGATCCTATGGCGGAACAAAGCTGCTTGTGCTTTTTCTCTAAATTTTCATGTGCCACCTTGTTTCTCCATTCACGTAAACTGTTACACCTCTTCTCTTCATCATTGTTATCTTCAGGTTTGTAGGTAATCTTTAATTTCTTGCAGATTTCTTTCATTGATTCTTGGTTGAGATGACGTGAGATCCATCGGAGTTCTTCATTAGAAGGCCATGCGTTATCTATATTAGAATGTAAACAAATGCAGAATATTGAGATATACTGTGACTACTGAAGCAGAACATCAACCTTTATTTGAAATTTATCTGAATCGCTACTTTTAACGAAATATTTTCAGTCTCGAGATAATCTTATGTAGGTTTCATTATGGTTTAACATAAATGTGGAGTATTTTGTAGGCCTAAGGTAAACAGGCATGCAATATCAAAGAAAGTGTCAAAATCAATGAATGGTATACAAAGTTGCAGGTACGCAAATTAATATGTTATTTTTGTTTTAATTTCAGAGAATAAAATGATTAATATA
Organism: Echinometra lucunter; assembly: GCA_029962745.1. Lineage (NCBI taxonomy): Eukaryota > Metazoa > Echinodermata > Echinoidea > Camarodonta > Echinometridae > Echinometra > Echinometra lucunter. The sequence goes on from JAPZVO010000811.1 coordinate 20,825, forward strand.
TCATGTTGCATACTGTAAAGCTTATCATAGGTTATACCGTCTATAGTAAATATTCAGTGTTACCTGACTTATCTCTTGGAGAGATGGCATCCTGCATGGCTTTCATGTATTGATGATATGTAGATTCCGGATTCTGTTGCCAATCATGTAGCATTTGTTTAGTATCAAAGAGAGCGGTCCTGTTTTCTTCGATAACCTTCTCAGCTTGAAGAGTACCCTTCGTGTCAATAAGATCATAGATCCTTTTGTAATGCTTCATCGAGGCATCATTCACACGTTCTACAAGAGCTTGCATTTCCTCGTAAGTTAGGTCCTCTATCTCTGCAACATCAAGAAGAAACGGGTAATTATTAATCCAAAGATTAGCTGTGTAAATTCAATTTCTTAGAAGGAATGAACATGTATACCTTCCCTCTATCTCCCTCCAGGTAAGATATGACTCTATAATGTTATCTCCCTTCCAGCACAGAAAATGACAAAATCTCAAGGTTGTTGGTTACCTACCTGTGTTTTTGTGAAACACCGTGTAGATTTCTTAACAAATAGCTTAGAACCAGTATTTTGACAATGAAACATTCATTAATTTATTGTAACAAGTCCCTGTTTATGCAAAAACAACAAAATACTTAATAAATTCATGCAATTAAGAAAAATGTATCATAGCTGAGTATGAAGCATGCAATAAAGATAAAGGGAGTCAGTCGTCTTGACCCAGGTGCATAACATGCGGACTCTATTAATGTGCAAATATTTTCAGAATGTCTTCGCTAGTTTGATATCACGGCGCTTGAGAAATATAATCTTAAGATTACGATCGACAATACGCAGTCTAAGTTAGTTTCTACCAAGTGCAAATACCGGAATTAAAGATTAGCTTATATCATGCATGAATCATAATTTTAGTTCAAATTTTATACCTTTAATTTGAAGTTCAGCTTGTTCGACAGGAGTGTAGTTACCTGGAACGAAGTAAACTTCATGGACAAATAGATCAATAGCTTTTTTTTTTTTTTTTGAAAATTCAATAAAACTTAAATACCCATGAATGAACGGCCATATACAAAGAGATGATTTAAGCTATCCAGGAGTGTGGTGATGTAAAAGCTTAATATGCGATATCAAAGTCATAGTCTAGATGAAATTCACTATAGCGAAGACATAATTATTCATATGTTTCGTTTGGAGTGCCACCAAATCGTGGGGGGGGGGGGGTACCGGCAGACTGTAATATCAGTGAATTTTTTCTTGTGTCTGAAAAAAAAAATGTATATTTCCATTTATGGGTACATTTTTTGGTAAATCTTCAGGCCAAGAAAATGAAGCATGAGAATAGAAAACAGATACACAGAGAAGAAATCTATAAACTAGAATTGTATCACGTCATGAGGTTTAACATTTAACATTTTTTTGTTACAAATGGCCGCACACAGCCTCAAACAGCCATATGACTATTCAATGTAATATTTCAGAATTAAAAAAAACTATATCTTGCCATAACTGATTTTTAAAAATCTTTTAATACAATATGTATAATATATATAACATAATTTAATACAAACAATATATTTGTACAGGAGAAATGTATTTAAATACATTCAGAATTATAATGAACTGAAACAAAATATCTAGTAACTATCACTATGAACATGGCAGACAAAGAAAGTGGACAAAATAAACAACCTCTCATTCTACCTTTCACAATGGTTCTGGTAGTCAAAAGAGCATCCCTTCACAGCTATTATCTTTAATCATGTAGTTCCAGGTGAATATGCATGTGACACCTGTTCCACATATTTTAGACAATAGCAGTGAAAGGATGCTCTTTTGACTACCAGAACCATTGTGAAAGGTAGAATGAGAGGTTGTTTATTTTGTCCGCTTTCTTTGTCCGTCATGTTCATAGTGTATTAGTAACTGACTTTTTTTTTAAAGTTAATTTTCAATCGGTAAAGTCTGTCTAATCATGCTAGCATCTAGTTCGCACCATCAAAATATGTCTATCATTTTTGCATCATGTAAAAAGAGAAAGAAAAAAATTGAAGCAGAGGAGCTGAGTTGGGCCAGACGGTAAGGTGTCCGCGTTGAACCAAGGATCCAAAGATCGTGGGTTCGAATGAAATCCAGGCGAATACCCAAAGCAAGCTTTGTGTCTTAAAAAAAAATCGGTTGCTCTTCCCTGTTTTATAGACACAGGCTATACATGTGGAAATTTCTACCTCCCTTGGATTGATATTTAAATGGATATTCTGTGTAGAGGAGAATCATCACCTTTCGTAACTTTAAAAACCAATAGTAGGGTGTGGTGGTACACCTCCATATCCCATTCAGTTACACCGGAGGATTGGAGACTCTAGGATTAGTGATTTACCCACCCCCCCCCCCCCCCCCTCCCTCGGCACTGGTGACGATAAATACTAAATATGAATGTCTTGATATTGACTTACCGTCACTGTGACGATGTCTCTTTCTCCATATGAAATATGCCAGTAAAGAGAGGACTAGCAATGCACCGAACACTGAGCAAATAAAATGAGGGGAAATTTACTGTTAATAATAACCATTTTCATACTGGCCTAAGTCCAGGTCCGAGAAAGCAAGGTACCGAAGCACTCAAAGTATCATATCCATATATTTTAGTCATAAAATTTGATGTATAACAGGTATAATGTTCGTTAAGATTAAAATCTTTATAAAGTAATACATATCTTTATAAAGTAGTTCATTATCATAGTCCGAAAGTAAAAATCAAAGCTACAGAAAATATGAAGTTGTGTGTATACGGGTGTCCCAGAAAAAGCGGAACGGCGGATTTTCTGTACTTTACCCTCAAAATGTTGATATTTTATGGCTAAAGCATCTTCCACCAGTAATTTTCAAATTTATCTCTCTTTTTTGCGACAGATGGGAGCAGAATTGTGCCGGGCATGGCCTTTCATATGGCATGTTTTCATGGTTTTGTTACATGCATCGATGGGCTTCCCTCAAACATCGTAGTATGAAAGGCCTTCCGGACACAATTTTGCTCTCATCTCTCGCCCAAAATTTGAAAATAACTGTATTTTAAGACATGGACATAGAATCGAAATTACTTCACCAAATTCAATGATATCGGTATCATTCTTCTCGGTAGAGTATCATGTACCCAGTGATGTAGAAAAATTACATACTTTTCGAAGGTAAAGTACTGAAAATCCGCCGTTCCGCTTTTTCTGGGACACCCGGTATAATGGTTTAATTCTAAAAGAAGCTTCATCTTCAATGAAGAGAACTCTTCTATTTTACATGAGTAGAGATTCTAGGTCCTACCATACTGCAGTCTATAACTGGGATATTAAAATTTTATTTTGAAAAAAGAGGGAATTAACGATACATATTTCTGTGTATTACATGTTGAAAGGGTCGCTGTCACCAACAAATCAGGCTCTCATGTCGGGAAATTTGATTTTTTTTTTTTTAAATGTATGACCGTATGTATGACGTTTGTCTCACGTTCTTTGTTTTCAAGCATGCGATGATAGCATTGGGGAGGCATTTGCTGTTATTGAGAACGCCGTTGTTTCGTTTTCCAGATACGGCCAAGAAATATCCCAGCAGAAAGGCAGACAACTGAAAAGCCTACAACCCATAAGACCGAGAAAACAAAGACGGAGATAAATAGAGATAGCATGAAGGTCCAGAATAGTATCTTGCGAGAGCGACAGCCCTCTAGACTGCAAAAGAGAGTCATGTAGATATACTGTATATATGTATACAGTGTCTCCCAGAAAAAAACCAAACCGAGATGTATCGATGTTTATTAATATCTTAATCACAATTATGATTAATAATTAATACATATTTTTAAAGCTTAGCCCTCTTCTTTAATTAGATACCACTCATATGATACATACTTCACGCATGAGTGAATTAGAACAATATGAAGGTCTACCAAAAAATCCTTTGCACAACCATACCTCAAACTCAAAGAGATAGATATGAAAATATTTCTGTTTTTACTGTGATATGAAAATAATGCTTCTAAATAGTTCATTTTCTGCTCTTTAATATGGCTCCTCAGTGGATGAAAATTAGTCGGGGATGACTAAGCTCTGTTCGTGTAAAGTGATGCTTGCATTTCCATGATTTATTACACGAATCCGTTTGCATTCGCTGCCTGTTCTAGCAGTGAAAAAAAGAAGACAAAAGACTTCATGCATGGTTGATCATCAAGAAAATAGAGTGATGAGTACAAAACTTCGCAAAAAAGATAACAGCTGATTAATAATGAAGTATGTTTTCATTAAGATAATTCACCTTGAGAGCCTTCAGCAAATTGCTGATGTTGCTGTATATCTAGCAGTGTCATGTCTGGTTCAATTTATGAATAGCTTTTATGGAAAGAAATTAATTCTTTAAGACTTAGCTATGCAGTGGCGTTTGAATAAATAAATTCATTAGATGAACAAACGACCACATCAACACACAAACACCCATATAGAGCTAGAGCGAGCGAGAGGAAGTGTGAGGGGGTGAAGAGTTAATGGTTTGGAGTTCCGAGTGGGGTTAAGGACGGGGTGGGGATGAGGAGGAGGTGGGAGGGATGGGTTTTAACATGTAATTTATCGGTTATGCAGTGTTGTTTCACTTGATTTATCCATCACATGAACAAACGACCATAACACAATACAAACACCATCACACACACACAGCGAGGGAGGGAGAGGGAGCTTGGGGGATTGTAGAGTTTGGGTTCCGGAAGCGATTGGGAATGGGGTGGGGTGGCGTGGTGATGGGCAATGAGGATGAGGAGGATGGGATAGGAGGAGTCTCTACACGAACGTTTTTAGACCACGCGTGACCATCCATTCATGCCAATAAAGATGGGAACAATTGATGAGAAGCTAAGAACAAATCA
>JAPZVO010000812.1:0-25704 GCA_029962745.1 Echinometra lucunter
TTGTAGTTAGCTATTATTTTGTATGCATTTTTTTTTATAATATCATCAATACAGTTTTTTCTATTACAGATGAATTGAAAAGATTTAAAAAAAAAAGACACTTTAACGTTTATATTATAACCGCAATGTACATTTTATTATTATTATTATTTATCATTTATTCTGCGTTTTTCCCATAAGGCCCAAAGCGCTTACAATAAGTCAAACAGTGCAAATAGAAATTAATCATATGAAAATCCTAAACTACAAACTGCAAAAAAGATGGGTTTTCAATGCCTTTCTGAATATTGTAATTGATGGTGAGTGTCTAATTGTGAGTGGCAAATCATTCGAGTGTTTTGAAGCTGACACAGTAAATGTCCTATCACCAGCTAATGTACGAGTAACTGAATGTGTGAGACGAAGAGGATCACAGACTGACCTCAGTGCTCTGGTGGGTGTGTAAAAATTCAAACAATTACCCAAATACTTTGGAGCTTGATTATTAAGTATTTTGTACACAAACACAAGTAATTAAAAAATATATTCTCTGTTTCAAAGGAAGCCAGTGCAGTGAACTAAAAAGTGGTTGAGAAGGATGATCCCTGGAAACCTATAACACCAATCGTGCTGCCCAATTCTGCAGTCATTGAACACGAAGCACTCGACTATTTCATGTTCTTCATTGTCAAATTCACCCAGTTGATGTAAAATACAACTCTTAGCTTGCCTTTCTAATATATCTTTTTGTTATGTAGGCATATATTACTGGCCTACATTTAATGTGTAGTCGGTGTGGTGTTTGTGGTTCTACTTTTATAAACGAAAATTAGAGAAAACATAATTTTTACTGAAATGAATATGAAACTGATGTGCAGATATGCAACCGATTGCAATCTTAAGCTGCCTGATTAATCTGATATTCTGCTTTGGCAGAGAAGAGGTACTTTTTGACCTGCCATCCTCTTTCTTTGTTGTTTAAGCTGTTGTTGTTGTTTGTTTTTTGTTAAAGGCCTTTATGTTTCTGGTGGTGTGATGGATACCTGTTCCTTACACTTGGAAATACAATTATATTTTTAACTGTACATTTAGTATTTTAACTCGATACTTTTCCAGCGTTAGACTCCCCTCCCTATGTACCACTCGTACAAGCAACATCGATCCCATAGTTGGTTGAGAGCCAGAATTAAGAGCATTTGTTGTGCTTTTAGTTAATGGCTTTCTTACCCTCATCAGAACATTTGAAATAAGTACTAGTAGTACTAATACAGAGTGACAGAGAGAGTGCGAGCACATTGGAGAACGCAACAAGTATCAATGATAGGGTCTGCGCGCGAAGACTACAAACCATCGTCAATGAGTTGTACGTGACAGTCTATGGGATTGCGTGGATTGCCTATGGAAAGGTCCAGCAAGAAAGTCCACACACATGCGCACAAAGAGGATTTGCGTTTCCATGTACGGAAAAAAATTCGCTCCCCGGCCCCTCATGAATATTTATATTAAAGATGAGCATGACATACGTACGACGACATGTACTCTTACAGCTCTATATAGACGTTTATATATAATTATATTTAATACAGGGGCCGCGGAACAGGGGGAAGGGAAGCTGCCCCCCCCCCCTTATGTGAGTAGACACATTTTCCTATCGGTTCAGCACAGTCAGACTGAATACATACCGCAATCTTCCACATACCATGCATACATACTGAACATTATTTTGGAAACTGAAAAATGCTAAAGGTCTTTATGTAACATCATTAAGAGTTTAATATATACCACTATATACCACCCTTCCAAAATGAAATAACTCAAAGAAAAAGCAAGTTAAACATGTCATTGTTTTCATAACAGACATAGATTTCATTTCTATTTATGACCTCTGTATCATAATTATATACCGTTACTAAAGTCCTACTGACCACTGTAGTAAACATGTTAAGTAATCATTCAATGCGGATGAGATCTAGGCTAGCAAGGTGGGGTTACCATGGTTACAGAGGATAGACGGCAGAGTGGCAATATTAACAACAAACCGAGATCACTATGAACTTCATCTGAGATATCTGAATTCTCATGAAGGAAGTTAGTCCAGCAAATTTGTGCATAGTGAATATGAAAGGAATAGTTTACATTTCCATAAAAGCATGAATGGAGTCAGTGTTTCGCTAAACGAGAACTGCATAATTATGACACCTAACATTTGGGCACTGGGGTGGGTTTTTTAAAGCCATTTTTCTCTTCTTTTACATAATTTCTGCGTTTCTCTATTATACTTTCAAAAATGGCATCATGCTTTGAATAAATGGGTGAAAGAAAAAAGAAAATACGGAATGAGCAAGTATAAAGTAATTTAAATTTTCAATTTCGATTTATTTGGTCAGAAAAATCCATGAAAAACATGTAAACACCAATAAATATACATAGTAGAAAAGCAGAATACATAAGAAACAAGAAGGACAAAGTATATTGGATTTAGTATGAGAGAGACAGCAAGAAAGAACAAGCTTTGTGATTAGCTGACCCTGGATTATAATGCATTACTTCTGAGAAAATATACAAATGAAAATAAGTATTCCTGGGTAGCAGCTTCAGAAGTACTAGAAGCACTACATTATATTGCAACACCGTATAAAATTAGCTGATATATTGCAAGTGAATCATTCTTTGACGAGAGCATTATCTTAATTGTTTTTTTTTTTCATCATAGCCTCCTCTTATCATGAATAATAGAAATGCATCGTCGTTACCTAGCATCGTTACTATATTATGATGCATTTCACCGGCAGCCATGGCAACTATACGCATAACCAATAATGATGTTGATTTTCCCTTTCCCGTGGTCATGGTGGTGCATGGTGCATTGAACAGGGTGGTTATATCATCTTTTAACCATCTGCAGAGTTCTCTTGGAGAGTAAAATCATATTTAAATAGAAACAAACACCCACCATATAGATCGATCTATGATTCCATGATGTTGATATTCCAGCGATACAAGGTAGTTCTATGACGAGAGCATCGCATTATAAATCCGTAAAAAGCCTATAATATACTGATTAAAAGAAAAATGATTATAAAGGAAAAATAACACCAATATTGCTAGAAAAGAATGGCTGATCGCTCTCTTATCAATAGAACATAGACAGCTATCAGTCGAGCTTTTAGATATGGTTTTGCATTCAAGTGCAGACAGCAACATTAAAATAACACTGTTCCTTTTACGTTATTACAAAATGTACGTCTGTTGCTAATTTTTATTTCAGATATTGCGCCTATTCTTTAATTAATTAGGCGTGTGATATCTCATTTAAAAATGACCCTTACATTTGTCATTTTCTCTTTTCGTAACGTTATTGCTGTAGCTTCAAACAATGCCCAAATTCTTTTTATTTTCACACAAGTTAAAATTCTGCATTAGAATAGCCCCATAGAGTCATTACGAACATCGAACGTACACGAGTTTTCTCCTTTTATGAGCTTATAAAGTCTCTTTTTTAACTTTAAAATTCACCGTTACTTATTAATCATGGAATTGCCCAACTTGAAAACGGCTTGATTAACAGACCCAATTTTCTGATGAGCTGCACGCTTCAAAGCAGTCACCATGGTCACCCAGTGGAGGGAGATAATTAACAAAATAATGCGCATGCTCCAACTTTCGATATTATAAAAAATAATACAAGGGATATCCACATTATGTATAGAGCCGAGGTTATTAATTTCGTATGTATCGTACGAGGCCGTCAGGAATAGATCGTCGTTGATTTTACGAACCGGCATACAAAGCGTTTTTCATGAAAATTTTCAATTTTGAGATTTTCATATATTCCGATTTGTATTACCATAAGCTACCTTTCAGCATAATTTCAGGTCATAAAACGGTTTAATTAAAAAGTTGTGCAAATGAGGAAAAGCGACCTGTGTCACAAAATGCCAGAAATTGAAAAAACGAATTTTACGAACCGGCGTACGTTCAGTGCGCATTCAGTATGCCAGTTCGTAAAGCTTGACTAAACGCGCACCACAGAAGTTGTGATTTTACGAACCGGCATAACTGTCTGCTAAAAATGAGGTTACATAAACACAACGTTTTAATTCTGAATCTTCTTGGAAATGGTAAGTATATGTATTTTCTTATACTCAAGTAATGAGTATGTATACATTTTTTTGTTAAGACAATTGTAAAATTGTGATTAACTCAATTAATATGGTTATTATTTGATGATTATTTCGTCTTACTCTGTCCTTGTCCCTCACATGGATTATGATGTTAGCTATTGACTTACGCGTATTCTGAAGATGAAAAACTTATTAACTTAATAATAACTTGCATAATTAAATTGAATCTTTCAATATAGTGGGTTATGCTCAGTGATCATTAAGAATACCAGATAAACTTATGGTCAAGTCACACCCGTGATGAGGACCTTAAGAGAATGATTACTAAGAAACACTCTTTATTCAGAACTGCTAAGAGAACTTTTAATTCTTCTGACTGGGATGCTTATAAATCAATAAGAAAACAGGTGAAAACTCTTTCAAGGAAAGCTTACTGGTCATATGTCAATACATTATTCTTAAGTAAGGATAATAGGAGGAAGTTTTGGTCATTTGTAAGGAGTCGCAAACATTCTTTACCTCCCCCAAAGTTTCATTTTAATGGTGTATGTCTCACCCAGTCTGGTGATATAGCCTCAGCTTTTAATGAACACTTTTCCTCTGTGTTCTCTCATCCTTCTCCTCTGCTCACTGATGCTCATCAATGTACCTTACCTATTTCTGAATTCAACCACTTACTTGTAACTGATTTAGACGTCTGTTCTGTTCTTTCTAGATTACCTGAAAATAAATCACCTGGACCAAATGGGGTTTTACCCAACGTTCTGTCAAAAATAGCTCCTGAAGTTTCACATCCATTGTCTATCGTCTCAACACCCTTTCGTTTTGCCATCTCTCTTCACGGACACAAGCTCTATTTCTGTCTCCTTCCCGCAGGTTTCCTCGCCTGTGGGACAAGTTGCCCAATGATGTCAAGGAGGCATCAGTGGTTTCTTCACTTTCATGTTTTCTTCTTTCTCTTCAGCGGGCCCTTCTTTCTGAATAATGTTACCATACTCTCAGCTTCTTGATTATTTTCTCCTATTTCTCTGCTGTATTCTGTGCTTCCAGATACTTAATAAGCATGTATTGCTTTGTATGAACTTGCAATTGCACACAAAACTGTTTGGCAGCTACAGTGATCATACTGATCATGTACCATGTTCAACGCAATATTGGTCCATTTACTTACTTGAATACTTACTCCTACCTTCTACCATCCATTTTGCATCAGTACTTTTTTAATTCTATGGTATTTCAATTTTTAACTCCTCTTAATATTTGGATTGTAATTTACAATAATCACAATGCTCATGATATACGATGAATAATTGAATTATTTAGTAATTCTATGGTATTTCAATTTTTAATACAATTTAATATTTGGATTGCAATTTTACAATAATCGCGATGCATATAATATACAATGAATAATTAGATTATTTAGTAATTCTATGGTTTTTGCAATTTTTCATTCAATTTAATATTTTGATTGCAATTTTACAATATTCACAATGCTCATAATATACATTGAATAATTAAATTATTTCGTTATTCTATGAGGGTATTTCAATTTTCAATTCACCTTAATATTTGGATTGCAATTTTATAATATTCACAATGCTCATAATATACATTGAATAATTAAATTATTTCGTTATTCTATGGTATTTCAATTTTCAATTAACCTTAATATTTGGATTGCAAATTTATATTACTACAATGCTCATAATATACATTGAATAATTAATTTTTTTCTGATATTGTATAGATGTAGGAAACTGCCTGCTTTCCTATTTTAGCAATAAATCTAGATATGCTATGTACACAATAATGTAAACTTCTAGGAATTAGATGTAACACGAGGCTCGGTTTCATACACTTTTTATTACTCACTTTGTATTTTTTAATCCTCTGCAATTTAATCTTAAATCGTGATATATGTACTTGTCTTGCTACCTTTAAAGTAATGATGTACCCTTATATTTTCCTTTTCTTGCGGTTTTCTCTTCTCTTTTTTGTTCCCCTTTCTCTTCTTCTCCCTCTCCCTCTTTTTCTCCTCTTTTTCTTCTTCTCTTCCCTTCTTCCTCTTCTTCTTTTTCTCTTTTCCTTACTGAACCTCCTCTTTCTTTTCTTCTGTTTAGTCTTAGTGATACTATGATTTCTTTTGGAATGTAAGGTAGATTCTCATTTACAATTCCTGAACAGTTTATGTGCAATATTGATATTTTAAAATTCTTTTATGATTGTATAATTTATCTTGTGCAAATCTATTATATTTTGGAATGGCATGTGTGGGTTCACATGCCTACGGGCAACAGGGAAGAATTTCTCTTTTGTGAACCCTGACCCACATGCCATTCCATCTCATCTTTTGCTATCTCTTGTCTTATGCTTGTATCTTGTATTCCTTTTTATTGGTCAAATAAATAATAGTAATAATAATAATAATAATAATAATAATAATAACAGTTTTAGGGAGCGTTTTATGAAAGGACTTGCCGGATGTTTTATCCGACAAAGTCTGTTTTATCCGACAGTTGCCATAGTAACGATGCTTCTCAGCCAATCAAAATCAAGGAAAGATGTCAGATGGGGGCGTTTCATCAACATTTGTTGTCTAACAAGATGTCAGATCGGACATCTTTCCTTGATTTTGATTGGCTGAGAAGCATCGTTACTATGGCAACTGCCGGATAAAACAGACTTTGTCAGATAAAACATCCGACAAGTCTTTTCATGAAACGCTCCCCTGATCTTGTTATGGTAACAACTCGTCCAACGTTTAATGTTAAATTTAAGCTTTGCCATTGCCATTGGAAGTTGGGACTTAGTTTTGTACGGCATGCCATAGGGGTTAGGCCTAACTGTTGGATGTTCTGGTCTAAAACATGTTTGTTTTTAAACTAGAAACAGTTAGGTTCCTGGACCTTAACTTTCCCGGAAATGTTAGATAAGCACTTTATGCTGTAATGTAGGTCAGTAGGTGAAAGCTTAGGCTGGGTCCAGCCCCTGGCCCAATTTGGACTGTTTTCCCCTCAATATGAGAGGATGATTGTGTAATCATGTATGGTTAACCACACCGCAGTGGATTACATTAATGGTTTGCCTCTTAGTAGACCTAATATAGTAATACAAATGGAATTTCCTGGGTTTATTTAAAATTTCCACAGAGAAAACGTTAAAAGATCATAAACAACCTTAACCCATTCGTGATAGAGGGTCCACATTTTGTGGTTTGGCCTAATATCTTTTGATGCAAAGCCCTAAAAATCATACCAAATACACGAGCAGAAAGAGCAAAAAATTCTACACAAACTGTGCCCATTTTGATTGCGTCAATATTCGTTGTTTGATGCTGAATTTTTTTTTAAAGGAAAATAAGCATTAAAATCCTTAAATTGGCAATGTGATAGAAAGTTTAAAATCACCGTTTTCCCCTGCTAATTGGCAGCTTTTTGACTTCTCATCATAATTTCTGTCAATTTATATTCATTTCAGATACATGACGTTTTAAAAGAAAAATGTAGCAATAAAATAAAAATGTTGGTGTTGCCAATTTGAAGAATAAAAGCTGATCAAATTAGGCTTTAAATAATTCCTGTCACGAATGGGTTAAATAAAATCAAAACCGTCCATTCTGGCAGGGTTAGTAAAGGTTGTGATGAAAGCTTAACTCTAGTACTCCCGGAGGGGGGGGGCATTATGTCGCCCCCCCCCCGTCGAACTTTTGTCGGTACTTCCTAACGTCTCAATATTTGATTTGATTTGATTTGATTTATTTATTTTCTTCTGCATTGATTTATGTACAATTTTTTCAGATAAAATACATAAAATAAAATACAAAAGAATTTTTACAATGAATCATAACACAAAGTATTTGTAATAGTCATTTACGAAACAAATGATAAATTGTCAACTCCCGTTTTTTTTTTTTTTTTGTAATTCAGTTAAACATAAGATTTAATTAAAAATAAGATTATTTGCAGAAGGACTGCCATTATAAGCAATGTGCTTGAAAATATGGCGGCCCCAAATATTATGAAATAGATAACCATAAATAAGCAGAATGGAAAAATGAACTAAATCCTGTAATTAAGAGGATAATGACGATGATGAGGATGAAAATGATGACGATGATGATGATACTCATGATGATGATGATATTTCGAAACGAAATTTCATGACTTTTTTCTCCGATCCTTCCCGCACATTTTGATACCAAATTTTTGGCGATCGGACCTACCGTGCGGGTGTCAGATTACATTTACCGAACACATGTCACTGAAATTTCGCTTTTTCTCCATAATGTGTATAACCCTATGGACAAAATCAGGAGCTTTTCCAATTTATCCAAGTTATCTAGTAAGTATCGTCATTGTTTCAAATAGTGTAAATAAGTACCACACACACACACACGCGCGCGCGCACACACACATGCACATATATAAATATATATATGTGTGTGTGTGTGTGTGTGTGTCACACACACACATATATATATATATATAAATATATATATATATATATATATATATATATATATATATATATATATATAATTGTGATCAGTCTCGGTGATGTACGTTTGCGGGTCTTCGTCATATCATATGTGTGATCCGAAAAGGGGGGTTTTCGAAGAGGGCCGTTGCAAGACATTATATACCACTAATTAGGACCAAGCTTTCGGGCACCTGCCCTTCATCAGGATCTTCCCGATTTTGGTATAAGTATTGGAATTATTGTGTGTCTAGTGTGCTTGAGCTATAGTGAAGTGATATGGCGTGATATATATATATATATATATATATACCCATATACAGGGTTCTCACTAGAAAAAAATCCACACACGGTTCCCCCTCTGCGCACAGCGCGGAAGTTTCAGAAGTGTTACGGAATAACACCTAAAGTTAGGTGTGGCGGCAGTATATGCTAAAGCAAAAGGATGAAAAATACTTCTTGGTGAGAAAGAGTTGTCTACTAATGGCATAATAGCAAAAACCCATTGCCAAAAAGTAAAACAATCTGTGGCATTTATCATTATTGTTAGGAATATATACTCCAATATTTTTTTACCCTTGTCACCACGCATGGTTCAGCAATTTCACACATGGTTCTTCCTTGTCTGAAATCCTGTACGCATGGTATTGGAACCATGGGTATTATGTACTGCAGAGAACCATGCCCATATATATATATATATATATATATATGGGTATATATATATATATATATATATATACATGTATATATAGATATGTATATATATATATATATGTATATATAATTTTAAGATATAATATATAATATATAGATATATATAATTTTAACTTTATATGTATATATATATATATATATATATATATATATATATATATATGTATGTACATACATATAAGACGACAAAGTACAGAAGTTATGCATTTTAGTCCAACGAAGATGTTTATTCTAACACCAAATTTTCGACGCAAACACGCCTTCTTTAGTGTTACACGAATAATTATGGTGGCCCTGAAGTACGCTCGAAGACAGGCCATGTACGACGCAAACTTCACGACCTAGGCGCGAAATCGGCGATCACGGTCACCAATTTTGTGACCCAAAACCTGAAATTCATGTCCCGGGATCCAAAATTCGCGACCCGAGGCGCGAACTTCGCGACAAGGGTTGCAAACTTCACGCCCTGTAGTCGCGAAATTCGTGACTTTGGGTCCTGAATTTCATGACCTTGGGTCACAAACTTTGCGACTTAGGTCGCATATTTGACGACCTAGGGTCGTGAATTTTTTGTACATGGCTGAGCGGCAATGTGTTGACAGCTGACACAAAGTCACACACGTGTACCACAGACGTGCACGTGCTCATCGTTAACTAGGATATGTTGATCTATTCACATCCTTCGCACTCGCACCGCTCAGCCATGTTCAAAAAATTCACGACCCTAGGTCGCCAAATATGCGACCTAATTCGCAAAGTTTGCGACCCAAAGTCATGAAATTCAGGATCCAAAGTCACGAATTTCGCGACTACAGGGAGTGAAGTTTACAACCCTTGTCGCAAAGTTCGCGCCTCGGGGCACGAATTTCGGGTCCCGGAACATGAATTTCAGGTCTTGGGTCACGAAATTGGTGACTGAGTTCGCCAATTTCGCGCCTAGGTCGTGAAGTTTGCGTTGCACATGGCCTGTCATCGAGCGTACTTCAGGCCACCAAAAATAATGGCATAAACAAGACATGAATCAGTTCCTGTTGACAAGGTGGTGGTCATGGAAACACCTTGAAAACGCGAATGTTGTCTACACCAAAGCATAAGTCGCATGTTGTGAATAAGCGTACGTGAAGCAATTGTTCATTATGACATAATAATAACAGTAGATGATGACGCAACCACAATCATGAATATGCATGAAAAATGATAATAAACGATATATTATGAAACAGATAAAGGAAACTGGAGAATGGAAGGCGACATGACCCATTATAGCACTTGATTTAAAATACATGTGATATCCATGATCAAGTTAACATTACTCTTTGGAGGAGATACCTGTTCCGGACATAAGGTTATAGTAAGTAGAAAATATGTGAGTTGATGAACAAATTAATCTATGAGTAAATTAATCAAACAATCATTGGAATAATCAGTAAATAATTGAATAGCAATAACTGAATAAAATACCAAAATGCAAACCTATATACAAGGTGATAATGATGATTAGCTCCGAATTACTTATAAAAGTTGTATTTGGGCAATTCCGCGTCGGAGAAAACAGTCACCTTACTTCACATTTTGTAGTAAAAACAATCACTTTGATAGCCCTGAACAGCCAAATCTTTCAGTTTAAAAAAAAGTTGAAACAATCAAGAATTTCACAATCTTAGTCTGTGCTGGTATAATGCGTGTTTGATTTTTAAAGACATGTTTGAAGTTTAAAATTGGCCCTTTTTTCTGGTAATTCCATTACCGAGGTGTTAGACCACAATATCATGAAAGTAAGAATAAAATTGTTAGAATGACAGAGCTCACATGAAAGAATGGGTATATTTACAAAGTATTAAATGGTGAGAAGGGTGGCAGAGTACAAAATAGCACAGAAAGTCTAAAAATGTTGGTAACGGAACTACACCCGTACTGTGGAATTGCCCATTTGTCAAGCCATGAGAGGTCTCTATTCAGCCCAAACTGAAAGCTTCTGATGTGGGTTATGGCCCGCAGCTCAGCGAGTTTTCTCTCCTCTGCAGGTTTGTATATCCTTCCCCAAAGGGAACGATCTTGAGGTCAGTGAGAGAGTGATTGCCTTTGCTGAAGTGTTCGGCTTCCGGGAAGTCAGTACGTTATTACCTGATTGTGCACCTGTGATTGTTGAATCTTATCCTAAATTTAGTGCTAGTTTCCCCAAATTATGACACGTCTGGGCATTTGCACAGAGAAAGCAATACAAAATGTTGCTTGAATCACAGTTGTGGTTTGGGGGTTAGTTGTGTAGCCAGTGGAGAGATGTACCGAGCTATCATTGATGATATGAGGGCAGATTTGGCAACGGGCTTTACCGCAAGGCTGGTTAACTTTGGGTTGAGTTGGTAGCTGATTCTTCACAAGCAGTCTTTTTAGATTAGGAAGTTGCCTATGAGCATGCAAAGGGACCCTAGGCATGGCTCTTGGAGTTTCTCATCTGCCGTGATTGTGATTTTGGAAGAAGACTTCCTCTCGAAATCTCAGCTCCAACCTACCGTGTACCTAAGGTACATCGATGACATTTTCATGATCTGGCCACACTGTCGATGAGCTCAAATCTTTTCACCATAGATTTGAGTCACAGAATTGAAATATCGAATGCACAATGGAGAATTCACGAGAGAAAGTCCACTTTCCTCCTGTGTGTTACAACGTCAGATAGTTAATTTCTTTTCTTTATCTACCTTAGGTTACAAGTACTGAAATATAACAAACAATGACAAAATATTGAACATGTTTTGTCAGAGCTGAGCATTGATTATGAGCTCGCTGTTTAATAGGCTCATTATTATTTGTTCAGATATGAACATTGCAAAAGTATACATTAGCAAAAACACAGTCAAGAAAAACAGCTTGACAACAATGACATTATAAAGGATTATGATTTGAAGTTTAAATGCCGAGGGATTGTGATGGAAGATTTGAAATTGCGTCCGATTTAATGTATGTATCCCCAGCTTTGTCTGACTTCCAACGGCCATGTTGTGAAACTCGATTGATACTAGCGCATGAAGCTCCACCCGACCGGAGACTGTGCAAACCGAACTCAGAGACATCAGGGGGCTTCAACGCCTTGAGGACAATCTCGCGAGTTCTGGTGTAACTCAGGCGGTGAGAAGTGGCGACTAAACCGCGTTTGGAATGAGTAAACCTGCGAATTAGATGAGAATTAGGAGGATCGCCTAAAGCTGCGAAATATCGCTCGGCTATAACGACGGGACAGGTCGGGTTATTATATGTCCTAGCAATGGCAACATCTCTGCCTTGGCGAAATTGATCAGTTTTCGAAGAGGATAAATGTAGAACTAGCCGATCATGATGAAGAGCGCAGTCCTTCCTTCTTATCTTGCAGAGATCGTCGAAGCGTAGAAATCCAGCATAAGAAATTAAACATATAAACAAAATGCGGAGATCAGCTAAAGATGCATGAGCTGACCGTGAGATGCGAGAAGCTGGGACAGGATTTCTCGCGTAACGGGCTCCTAACGACAGACAGGGGAAGAATGAATTCAATTACACCCGTGCACTGCTGCTTTTACCATAGGGTCGTCTGTAGGTGAAGGAAAGCCCGCGAGATTGAATGCCCATTTCACTGGTGACGCGACGAGGGAATCTGCTGCGGTCTTGGCTCCGCTAACCGAAGACAGGTGAGAAAGGTACAGACATAGGTGGTACCCCGGGGGGGGGGGGGGAGGGTGGGGGGGGGGGGGGGTACTCGATCCCAAAAGTGGTAGGTATGTGCCGTGGGCGAGACAAAAAACGGGGGCTTGGAACAGGCTTCGCAACTACAAATGTTTGTGAAAACGGGGGTCTTTGGAACGGTTCGCCTGCGTGTGAGTGCGTATGTATCCCTATGGAACGTGCAGCGCGTTTCCGTTTTACACCACAGCCTAGGCAATTTCGCCAAAAAATCCTAGAAGTGCTCTGATGAAAGAGTCTAAGTCCTCAGCGCACACTTGGTGCGTAGAGTAGTTCGTTCTAACCAATTCCAAAGCGTCACGTTGAACCATATGCACGCAGTGCACTCGTACCTTGTGCTAGTGCAGTGCAGAGACGACAGCCACGCCAATATCCACAGTGGCGGCACCAGGATTGTTAAAGTGGAGGGGGGGGGGGGGGGCAAATGGAGGGCAAAAGAAAATGTTGGGGGCAGGGGCAGTCAATATTTTTTTTTTGCGTGTATGGAAAAATCGAGCGTGAAGCGCGAGTTTTAGTCGCTGGCGTAAATCCACTTTGAGGAGTGGGGGGGGGGGCGGGGGGATAATTGAATTTTCGGACTATTTTTTTTCCTCTTACACACATTTTGATATCAATTTTGATATCAATTTTGCGAGAGAGCGAAGAGAGCGAACAAAAAATAGCCGTTTTTTTGGTTTTTAATCGCATTTTCGAATAAATATACTGAAATATAACAAGCGCACGAAGCGAGCGAGCCAAAAAAAGGGCTCCTTTTCTTGTTTTTAATCGCATTTTAGAAAACAAATTTAAAACTATGACGAGCGAGCGAAGCGAGCGGGCCAAAAATAACCACTTTTTTGGTTTTCAGTCAAAGTTTTGAAGAGCGGAAAATGGTATTTTAGAGCACTTCACAGCTTGAATATGATGCTTATGACAACATCTACTTATTTACAAATTACTGTATAATTTTTCTTTTCAGTCCTCAAAATTTCGGGGGGGGGGGGGGGCAAATGCCCCCCATGCCCCCTCCCTTGGTGCCGCCATTGAATATCCACTGCATATGCATTATAATAATGTACGTGCGCGAACGAGCTGCGCTGAGCCTGACCTAAATCTGAAGGAGAAAAGAAAGAGAAGTAGATAGATGGAAGGATAAAAGAATGAGGGAAGAGAAGATAGACGAAATGAAATACGTAAGGAAACATGAAAGAAACAAAACAAAACAAAACAAAAACATATGGAGAGGGAGGATAGATGAGAGGAAAAATACATGAAGACAGAACAGATTAATTCTATGTATTTTTTCTTTTTTCTTTTATCTTTTCGTTTCCCTTTTCTTAATGTATTTCTACTTTCCATGCATCCTTCTTTCTCCTACATTATAATTAAGATTCTAACTTAGACGAGACATAATCGACGAGTAGACAAATCAAGTGAAGTGCAGTACATGCGCAGATATACAGTGCATGCAGAGAGTACACACGTACGTACGTACACGATCGCGCGCCGATATGTAACATTTCGTTTTTCATACTTGGCGCGTGTAAACCACTGATCTAGTGGAGAGATCAGTGGTGTAAACAGCTGAAACGAAATGTAGACTTTGAAACCAGCACGTTTGATGCAATTAATCGAAAAACTGCCTAGCTAAGCTGTGGTGTAAAACGGAAACGCGCGAACGGGCATACGTCCATGCAACTAGCCCGGCGGCACGGGCGGCGGGTGCGCTCGCGCAGAGGCGATGCTCGGACAGCGCTCTGCGGGCCGCTTTTCACCAAAAATGCAGCTCATTGTAGCGGATCAATGCGGCCGGAACGGCGTAACGAAAAAATGCGAAGCTTTGGAACGGATTTCTTTCTTTTTTTCTCTCGATAAGAAGAAAATGCTATGGTTTGGAATGGCTTTCTTTGTTCTTTTTCTCAATAAGATAAAAATGCTATGCTTTGGAAAGGGAAATTTGAGTGTAAAACTGGGGGGTCTTCTCCGCGGCACATACCACGCATTATATACTGAGTGCCCCCCCCCCCCCCCGGGGGTGGTACGCTTGGAGTGGAAAGGTGCATGGGCACTAGAGATTTGGAGCTCGCCCACTGGACCCATTTGTCCCAACAGGATTTGTATTTAGATGTGGTAGATGAAGCTTTGGCAGACATGAGTAGCGATGGAAGAACATCAGCGGCCAGGCTGCGTAGATGCGAATCGGTGATGGAGTCTTGCTTGGCAGACCATGTTTCTAAAAGTTAGCTCATGAGAGCAAAAAATTTGGACAAAATCAATAAGGAGAAGAAAAGCAGTCGAAAGACTGGCAAATAAGCATGTAACAGTAAGCAGAGCGAGAAATATTTCAAGAAACAAAATAATCAGTTGAATAAAAAGCTACATATTACGTACTCTTTCACAAATAGATATAAAAAACAGGTAAATTTAATCAATTGAATAACAATGCGACAGGGAATGAATAGAGAGGATGCAAGGCGCTCAGTACCTGACTAGTGTACGAGACACTAGTACTCGGAGGCCACGAAAAACCTCCATACGTGGTTGCGTCCAAGGGTACTGAGCGAGGGCGCACTCACTTGCTCCTTGCTCCTGAATACTAAGTAATGCAGGTTTAACAAGAGGGGGTGGGGTGAGAGGAAATCCGTAGGGAACCAAGGGGGGGGGGTGGGAAGTCGAGCTAATAATGCTCAACCGAGAATGAAGAAGAAATACGTGTTAGCGCAACAAGAAGAAGTCTCGAAAATCGCAGTTACGTAACGAACAGAAAAAGGAAACACCTTGCGTTCGATACCGAAAAGAAATTCCACTTTCCTCCTATGTGTTACAACGTCAGAAAGTTAATTTCTTTTCTTTATCTACCTCACGTTAGAAGTACTGAAAAATAACAAACAATGACAAAAAATCGAACATGTTTGGTCAGAGCTGAGCAATGATTATTAGCCATTGAGAAACGCAAAAGAATGCATAACAGATAGGGTAAAAAGTTACCAAGAACTTAAATTTGCTAAAGCAAGGTGTAATTACAATGTAAGCAAGGGCTGCACATCACATAGGCATACAAATCGGCCTGCATATTAAAAAATGGGGGGGGGGGGGGGGGGGGGATGACTATGCACGCAAATCGGCCTGAATCGTACAAATGGAGATAATAATGATAGGCACGCAAATCGGCCTGAATAGTACAAAAAGGTAATGGGCACGCAAATCGGCCTGTGTCGTATAAAAGAGGGTACAAAGGGCGCACTAATCGGCCTGTATAATGCAAAAGAGGTTAAAAGGGCACTCAAATCGGCCTGTATAACCAAAAGAGTTAACGTAGGCACGCAAATCTGCCTGTATGAACAAAAGGAGTCAAAATCGGCAATCGAATCGGCTTCTTCAAGTACAAAAATAGCAGCAGGGTATAACCACAGTAAATTATTTTCAACATAAAACAGCGCGCAAATTGGCCGCTAATAATAAGCTTTGTCAATACATAATAGCACATAAAGAATACATTCCGTGTAAAAGAGGAAGTGCAAAGCGGACTTAAATCATATCCCTCAAAGAAAGACTAATTGAAGAAGGCCGAATTGAAATAAAAAACCATTATTGTAATACTTGATCATGAAATAAGGACTCATATGCTTCAGATACAAATTGGACAATAACCCAAGTCAGCAGAACAAAAACCGGTGTTCGAAGTTCTAGGCGAGCACTTAAAATCGTATCGTAATTCTAAGGTAAAAAATGACAGTTGCTCGCAAAACACATCTTTGTCTTTGTGCAAAGAGGAGGAAGTAAATGAAGCATAGTATCCTCCAATCGTGTATGTGAGCATCAAAATGGACGCCGTCGGGGCAAATAAAAGGCCAGAAATGGGAGGTAGGCCAACGGGGAACTATCAGCGTGCCTACAGCGCTACAAGCAGCCAGGCGCTTAATTACTTGAATAATGAACGATACTGGCGGGCAGAGGTAATTGTCAAATTCCCAATTTTGACAAATGCGTCAACGGCGGAAACATCCTGGCAAAAAAAATCTTGCGTTAAAATTGGGAAGTTTGGCATTGATGGGGGGGGGGGACCTATCGAATGTATGCGGCCCCCATCTACTTGTGAGAAAGAATGATCGTCGATAGACCAGTCGTCATAATCGCAATATTTACTGATCTTGTCTGCTGAAATATTTTCTCTCCTGAGTAACCATTCCGGTGAACAGGTGGTGAAAGAACAATATCGTGTAACTGGCAGTAAGAGAAAATATCAAGCGCGATACATTGAAGATCGGACTTAACACTGCCATAGTTAATAATTCGAGGCACGTTAGAATTATCGGTAAACCACTTGATTTTTTGGTTAAAGCAATGGTCGGAAAATGCTTTGAGTGAGCGATGAACGGCGGTCAATTCGCGCCAAGTGGAACTCTGAAGTTTCTCAGAAGGTGACCACGAACTGTGGACGCGCAAATGTGAATGACCTTGGACATGAGCACCAAACCGAAGATCGCTAGCGTCAGAAAATATTTGCATGGTCGGTACAAGACGATATGACAATGCAAATCCGTTAAGCGAAAAAAAAATGTTGGCTGACCGAAAAACCAGTTCACTGAGCACAGAGCCGGAAATGAAAATCAAATCGGACCATGAAGACCAAGATTCAAGTGCGCGATAAGTTGCGCGTCATCAGTCTCGCCACCGGACCGAGAGCAAGGTTCATTGAAATGACGTGTCCGGCGAAGGAGGCCAACATTCTGACTGGGACAGGAGCAGCAGCCTTTGAATATGAGACAGGCTCGTCAATGCTCTGAACTAACTTTATCAGTTTCGACTGAGGTATAAAAAAGAGCATGATGGTGAATCAATGAGGAATCCTAAGTAAAGAATTCTACTAGAAGGGCTCCAAGCGCACTTTGATTCGTTGGGAACGGTGCGTCAGATAGTTTGCCTTACTGCCACATTTGCTAAAGCGGATTCAAAAGACGGTGAAATGATGAGGCCGTTATCAATATACATGTAAGCAATTATACCGTGTGAACGCCAGTGGTACACTAGTGGCCTTGCCAATTTAGTGAACAAATAACAAGCGCTGGTGAGCCCAAAAGGAAGTACAGCCAATACGTAATAACGTACTGCGGAATCACAATGCGTCCAAGACAACCGTTAAAATTGCCGGGGGGGGGGGGGGTATGCCGACATGGTGATAGCCAGACTTTAAATCAAATGAGAAATAAAACTGCTCGGAACCGAACGCTTGCGTAATATTTTTTTTTTTCTCCTTTCCTCCTCCGAGGTACTTTATTTCAATGTATTTTTTAACAACATTTCACGAAGTCTAAAGTCAATATTTACAAAATTAGTCGACGCTTGCGCAATATGAGTAAGATCTTCATATTTTAATTTTGATTGAACAATGAACTGATTTGTATGAAGTAAATCTAAAACTAGGTGTAATTTTTTGCCCTCAGCAACATTAGAGGGTTGCAACAATAAGGGCGTTGCTTTACTTCTACTGCACATCTGTTTTGGGTATCAATTCAGAGATGGCACTTTCAACAAAATCGGGGTGATCCAAACTGGATTTGTTGTTCTTGCTATAGGTACTGTATCAAAAGGGATTTTGTAACCAAACTCGATAATATCACAAACATACTTGGAAGCTTTTAATTCACTTTTCGTTTCCACAATGCTAAACATTCCCTCAATATTTACCTTGCACGCCTGAAGGTGGGTCGAGAGAAGAGCACTAGAAGGGGGCCTTGGATGGCTGTTGCTTGTTGACGGCACTTTCTAGCGGCTCGCAGAGAGGGGCAGTTGGGGCAGTGCCGCACTGGAAGCAGACGCGGGTATCAGAAGTAGGGGTAGAGGCGACGAAAAGTTCCAGGCATAATGCGAGGAGGTACAGAAGAGCGGGGTATCCGGAAGGGGAGCATCTTTGACTTTTGGGCTGTTTCGGCCTTTTTGGCGGCTGCAGCCTTCTCCGCCTGAAAATAAATCGTGTATGTGAAAATTAGCATTGCATGGAGAATTACACAGTGATATGAAACACAGTCAAATATTGCTAAAATTCATATGAAAAACTTGATATATTTTATTGAAAATAAATTATTCTGGAACGAAAAAAAATCATTACCTTTCTGAGACGTTTTTCGTCATCGGAATTCTCCGCGAGGTCGTCTGTGACGTACTCTTTGACCGTGGGCCAGCCCAAAGGGGAACGGTCCGCCAAGTGAATCAGTTTCTGCCTCTGAGTAATGCCTCAGTCACATAGAGTCACTTACGTTGAGTTACGTCCGTCGCCTCCGTTCATTTTGCATACATTTGTATACAGCATGATTTTTCGCAATTAGACGCAACACCGGACGCCGAGCACTATGTGACTGGGCCATAAGGAGGGCGGATGCCTCGAGTAGACGTTCCTTTGCGGCTTCGATATCGATATCCTCCAGTGAATGTAGAGCGTCGTCAATACACTAAAAAATCTTCTGTGCGTGGTCGTACTGCTGCTTGTTTCCCTCGCTCTTGAATGAGGGAGAGCTTTCGGGCTTGGCAGTTTTCTGGGAGGGAGAGTCCACCTTTCGTTGGAGAGCCTGAATGGCCTGTAAAATGTCATGGGACGTGGCTAGGCCGGGCGTGGTCTCCTCCACGTTCATGCCGCTATCTTGGCGGGAAAACTACAGTGGCAGGACTCGCAGAAATTTCCAAACGTGTGCGAGCTAATAATGCTCAACCGAGAATGAAGAAGAAAATCGTGTTAGTGCAACAAGAAATCTCGAAAATCGCAGTTACGTAACGAACACAAGAGGAAACACCTTGCGTTCGATACCGAAAAGAAATTCCACTTCCTTGACGTCACTCTTAATATTGTGACGGGCACGGTTCACCTCGCCGGCTGACACGGCTATCTTGTCAGGATGCCCCGTGCCTGGACGAGCTCCCCGTCCGTCTGGTCACAGTATATGACCGCTGCTGATGGCTAGAGCTGCCGGTGCTCGACCATCACTAACCGTCACCCGTCTCTTGCTCTTTTCCACCAGGCCTACCAGCAATCACCTATCCGTCGAAGCAATCGGTCACCCTACTCTCCTCGTCACATATGCACAGCAGCAGACAACTAACTGGTCATCCCTCCAACAATCATTCACCCAATATGAGTTCACTCTCTCCTACTCAATAATTGCTCAGTTAATTAACCACTTATAATTTTTAAAGGCAATCACGGCAGAAAACTAACATTCAATCATTACCTTTAATAACACTCAGCAACCTCACACAGTGAAATAGAGTGGAGTCCAGAATCAATTATCGATGAGAAAGTTCACTGAACAAGAAGGGACGGATACCCTGCGGTGGCTAAGCCGTTACAATCCTAGAATGTCAAACTACATGTACTTATCCATTTAAGAAATCACTGATTTATTCGTTAGTAAATAACACTTTTGTCCAAAAGGACTTAATTCACCAAATATAACCACTGACAGGGGCGTCGCTAGAGGGGGGGGGGGGGGAGGGAGGGTGACATCCCCTTAAAAATCTTGTCCGCAAATTCGCAGTCGCTGTCGGCAAAAAAGGGGGGAAAGAGAGAGAGAGAGAGAGAAAGGAGAGGGAAGAGGAAGGAGGAAAAAAGAGGGAGAAAAGAGGAGTAAGGTGCCCAAATAGAGTCATATTCGGCTTATTTGCTTGTGCATTTTGACGACGAAATAATACTGGTACTAGGAAAGAGAGTGTATATTTTTCGTCGCCTGCTGCGCTCGCTCGTGTGATATTCAGATACAAGATGTTTTCGGAAAGCAAACATATTCGGCAAATGAGATGAACACAAATATATAATTTTGATATCTTTAGGCCCATCATATATTTTGATGAAGTATTATCACTTCTACCATAAAAGAGTATGTAAATTTTTTTCCTCGCTCGCTGCGATCGCTCGTGTAATATTCAGATATAGGATGTTCTTTAAAGCCAACTTAGGTAGGAGATGTGACCAAACGTATCAAAATAGGTACCTTAAAGGTATTACGTGTATTTTGATGAAGAGCTTTCACATCTACCATGAAAAGGATTATGTATGTTTCCTCGCCCGCTACGCTCGCTCGTATAATATTCAGATACAAGATGGATTTGGGAAACCAAACAAATTTGGCAAGCTAGGCCCATCAATTGTATATTGATGAAGAATTATTATCTACCGTCAAAAAGAGAATATATATATATATCCCATCGCTCGCTGCGCTCGTCGTATAATATTTAGATACAGGATAGTCTTTGAAAGCAAATGAAGTATATAAGAGAGGTGACTAAAATCAAAATAGATATCTTAAAGGTCCATCATTCATTTTTGATGAAGAACTTTCACTTCTATCATGCGAAGGAGTACATGTGTATTTTTCGTCGCTCGCTACGCTCGCTCGTACAATATTTAGACACAAGATGGATTTGAGGAAGCAAACGAATTCGACAACTGAGGTTACCAAGTGTACCTGTATAAGTATATCTCATAGTTCATACAGGGGCGTCGCTAGCCTTTTTTGAATGGGGGTGGGGGTGTAGAGGCCAGATCGCCGACAAATACTGCCACCGATTGCCAACGATGAACGTCGATAAATTCAACCGTAAAAAGCCCATTGAGGCATGTTCAATTGTATGCCTCTATCATATTTTCCTTTTAAATTATATATTTGTTCACCTCACTTAATGCCGAATGTGTTTGTTTTCCGAAAACATCCTGCATCTAAATATAATACGAGCGAGCGTACCGAGCGAGGTAAAATATACACTCTCTTTCGTACTTAAGTGATAGTTCTTCATCAAACTACATGATGGGCTTAAAGAGATCTAAGTTATATAATTGGTCCCTCTCTGGCCTGATTCATTCGGTTTCAAAGACCACCCTAAATCTTAATATTATACGAGCGAGCGTAGTGAGCGAGGAAACATACATAATCCTTTTCATGGTAGAAGTGAAAGTTCTTCATCAAAATACACGATATGCCTTTAAGGTACCTATTTTGATATATTTGGTGACATCTCCTACCTAAGTTTGCTTTAAAGAATGTCCTATAATCTGAATTGAACCAATTATTTTGACCAATATATGCAGATTTATTTTAATATTTACAATGAAAAATTATCAGGGAAGTTCAGGTCGCAGCTGTGCGGTGCTCAAATGCCACCAGAATGGGAGAAAGTTTAAAAATTGGAAGCTAACTGAGTGCGAAATTCACTCGCTTTTGACTCATGAAGCCGGTTTGTGTGAGGAGCCGTACTCCCTACACAGGTTTCCGTAAGCAATGTGAAGGAATTCGTCTCCAGTGGATAAAACATCAACAGAAAGGACTTTGAAGTCAAGAAATATTATCATTATGTAACTCGTAATTCGTGTCCCTACATGTTTCCTTAACTGGTGGATAAGTTATGCATTTGGCATTGGAGCCTATAGGCATTTTTATAAGTGTGTGCCTGTCAAAGAAAATCGCCCACAACGGTTCCGGAACTGCGCTTATGTGGATGAACTGAGATGAAATTGCTGAGTGCGGCAGATCTATGTTTTGTTCATTGTGACGTAACACATAATTGGGCCTTCAGTATGATGATAAACAGTGTGATTTTGATGGAGTATAAGTGCAACAACTGTACGTGACTTCTTCGAAATTCAGCAGAATGAAGGTAAATGCTTGGTACATGTATGTGACTTCTTGTAACTTTTTCTACCTTGGGTATGTTGTCATTGTGACTGCTCCTAATTAAGAAAACTACCTCCAAAGCAAATATTGATCCCCCCAAACTTTGTGTCATGGGCTTTGTGTGCAGAATTTGTGAAGAAAAAATAATGAACAACATCAATGGCAAATGTAATGTACACCCTTGTTTTTTGTTTGTTTGTTTTGCTTGTCGCTAGATTAAGATTTTTCCTTTTTTTTGTTTTTGGACCTGTAATAGGATACGCCTACTCTACCCCCCCCAAAAAAAAAAATGAAGCACAACCCCCCCCCCCCCCTCCTCCCCACACTGATCAGCTCTCCGCGACCGGGGAGTCCACTGCCGGAATGTAATGTACAACTTTTTTTTTTTTTTTTTTTTTTTTTAGTCGCTAGTTTACAAAAATAATTTCCATGGCCATCGGCCGCCCCCAATCAAATCCTGGATCCGCAGCTGTGTCAGTAGGCCTATAACCGCTCACAGCTAGGTGCCAAATGAATTTTCGTACTTAAAATTAGTATGAAAACTTAACCTGATTGGCTCATGTATCAAGTAGTCTAGCTTCAGGCCCGCTATCCCATTTATACATTTCATGTATAATTATATTTTAGCATTTGAAGTTTGACATGTTGATCCAGTTGGAAATGAATAATAATTTCTATCTGTCTATTGTCATTGCAACTTGATATAAATTAAATCTGAATTTTTAAAGCTAAATATGGTTAGTATACAAGACTTCAAGAATCAAGTTTGCAAAATAATAAAAAAAATAACATTGAAATCACGAAAATAGTGAAAAATATATAATTTCATAAAAGAAATACTTAGAAAGAGGGAGAAAATAATTGGCAATTTATAGAAGGTTGAAGAATATCTAACAAAGTTTGAAAAATAATTTGTCTTCAAACAGTGAAGGCATAAATATAGTGAAAAAAATTGGGTTTCATGAAACAAATAATAAAAATAGGGGGAAAATATTCTGGAAAATGATTGTGGAAAATAGGAAAAAAATTAATTAAATATAAATGGTATGAAAAGTAGGGGAGAAAATAGTTTCTGACTTAAAAAAAGAAGAAAAAGCGATGTATATTTGCCTATTTTTAAAAGGAAATAGGCTAAAAATAGTCCACATTTTCAAGAAATAGGGGAGAAATGGAAGGAAAATGAGGGGTGGGGGGTGAGTTGTATTTTTACGATAGAAAAAACTACAGTGGATGTCTATGGTTCATTTATTTTGTTTAAAAACACTACAGCTCAGAATATATTCGTGCATGTCCTGAGCCGCAGAAGTTAGTTTTTATCAACACAATGTATTTTTACGACAGAAAAATCTACAAGGGATGTCTATGGTGCATTTATTTTGTTTCAAAACACTGCAGCACAGAACATGTTCGTGCATGTTCGTGCATGTTCTGAGCCGCAGAAGTTAGTTTTTATCAACAAAATTTTCTTTTTATTGTGATTACCAGATTATAGGTACATAAACAAGATAAACACCAACACGCGCAGCGCAGATTACATGATTGTGCCAGTTTGTCTAAATCTTACGAAAGGTGTAACAATGAATTATGTTCACTTAATTATATCCTTAGGCATAACACAATTTTGCATGAAGGTCACATTTTCTGTCAATCGGCATTCGGTGTCAGTAGTTCGTAAGCATATTAATCCCCGATAGCAGATACCCCTCTCAGGCCTAGGTAGGCAGTCAGTCATAGAAAGGATAAACTTTGTAAGAATAAACGAAAATGCCTTAATTCATTCTACATCCCAACCATAGCCATGAGAGTCTAAGCATGCTGCAAATTAAAGTGAGTATATCTATTTGAAACTTACCTGTTTCTTATCTTGAAAGAATATTTGATAATAGATATAAGTAAACTATCATGATTTTGACCTTTGATATCAAATTTTGGGAAAAGTCAATGCAACATGAACGTGATTAATAACATTAATTTTCATGTAGGTATATATACAAAGTACAGAACTACATGAAATGATATTTCTGAATAAAGAATAAAGAAAATGGATATGTAATTTTTCTAAAAATCAATGATAAATGACACCCCTGCCGTTGTTTGGGGTAGAAAAACTTCCCGAAAATACTTCCTCGGGGTGAGTAAGGGTGTACTTGTATAGCTTTGCAAGCGAGGACAGTGAACAAAGAAAATTCCTGAGAACAATAGTCCTCGGTTGGTAAACAATAGTCCTCAGTTGTCAAAAAAAGGATTTGGGTTTATTCCGTCAGCCTTGAGAGGACAGGGGACAATAGAAGTCCAATTGTTGTGCTCGGTAGTATAGTGATGTACAGCTGTGTGTGTGTGTGTGTGTGTGTGTGTGTGTACTGAATTAGACAATTTATTTTCCACAAATTTCCTATTTTTCCCCATCATATGCTAATTTACTTGAACATTCTTATTTGTAAACGAATTTTCCGGCATAATTACTCCCAATGTTAAAGATCGCATGTTCGATCTGTAATGAAAATCACTTGGCTGTGAACCAGTCTCGTGGTAAGTTGCTGCCCGGCAAGCAGTAGATGACAGGTTCGAATCCCGCCGGTGCCAATTTTTTCTGACTTGTCATTTTCATTACAGATCGAATATGCGATCTTTAACCCACTGGCTGCTGGAACAAAGTGGCCCCTGTATTAAGCCTGTGTGAGTGAAAGAATTCAATACTCAGTAGGTTAACACTGAGCGTAATGCCGAAGAATTTGTTTACAAATTAAAAAAAAATCCTCCGATTAAGCTTCTTTATTTACTACTTGAACAATTTTTTGACACATCTGTCAAGATGCATATGTATTCAGACTCTTGAAGTTTGCTTGAAGCCAAGAAGGACACAGTCCAGTAATTATGCTACCAACATTCCCCTTTTCCGTGTATCAAAGGTAATGTAATGGTATAAAAAATATTCACATTTAAAATCAATGTTAGTTGTTAGAAGAGCAATTTTTTACATCTACTTAAAGAATATTAATTGGCGCTTCAGATGTGTCATATGAGAGAACTCTAGTGGGTCCCAGATGAAT